>JAOXJP010265328.1:0-35211 GCA_025762735.1 Platanus orientalis
GAACCTACCCGTGGGGTTGACCAAAGCATACAAATACTTTACTTTGAAACTTTCGAATATTGAACTTCAAACACTATGAAACATTGGACTCCAAACCCTTTAAATCATTGAACTTTGAACACTTCAAATCATTGAACATCGGATCTTTTTTTTTAAAGGTAAGGATGAGATTTATTGAACAACAGATCTTTTGAAACTAATATATATTTCATAGACTTTGATCTTCATCTTGAATTACTGTTTGGACGCCGATTCTTATTCGGTATTTAGCATTGAATTCCAAATTGTGAAATCAGAATTCTTCTTTGACTTTAAAATCTTGTATTAGACCTTCGACTTTAGTTTGACATATGATTATTATTCAGTTTG
The DNA here is from genome assembly GCA_025762735.1 of Platanus orientalis. NCBI lineage: Eukaryota > Viridiplantae > Streptophyta > Magnoliopsida > Proteales > Platanaceae > Platanus > Platanus orientalis. Next base: position 370 of record JAOXJP010265328.1, read on the forward strand.
TACTAGCATAATTATGTTTATTACTTCGATCTCTGTTAATTCCGTATTACTTTGAACTTGCTAATACTTAGATTATGCTTTTGTCTCATATTATTTATAGTTAGTTCGATTGCTTACAAGTTGGGACTAACCCAACCGTACTATTTTTCAAACTAATTGTGATTGTAGGTCTTCCATTCTAAAGACTTGCTATAGTGTTTCCTAATTTCTTTTCATTAATCTAATGTTATTATTAGACATACATTGGTCCATTCTCGTTGTGGATATTATAAAGGAATTATATATTTTTCCTTTGGATTATATTTGGGTGAAAGGGCACCATTTGATTAGTTGTTTAGATCATTGATACATCGTGTTCTTTGGAGCTTTATAGTAGATTTCTTTTTGTTGCACTACTTTTGATATGAATACATTGTTATTGGAATATTCCGCTATGACTATATGGATATGTGTAGACATGTGAATATCGTATCGCTTCTGCTATCTTAGAATATCGATTATTAGATTATTGTGGACATTTGGATATTGTATGGCTTCCTCTATCATTGAACTTAGATAATGTAAGACCATTGGAACCTAAGACACTTAAGGAATATGGATATTGAATTGTGATCATTGAGGTTGGCATCGAATTGTAATGTAACGATCCGAATCTGGGGCGCTAATAGATCCTATATCCGAGTCTAGGTTCTAGGGGGCATTACAACAACTCTCATTGTTTATAGGTAATGATTATAATAAGAGCAACAACTTTAAAGGCCTTTTGGGTTAAGGAGTTTAAGATTAAGGATTTGGAGATTTCTCAGATACTTTCCCAGGATTGACGTTGTCAGATCTAAAAACGAAATCTTTTTATCCCAGTGCAAGTACATGCTAGATCTTCTCTAAGACTCTGGAATGTTAGGGTGTAGACCTTATGAGATTTCTATTGAGTCTAACTACCGCATGCAAGCAGCTGAGGGCCACTGGCTTATTGATATTAGTTGATATCAAAGATTGGTAGGCAAGCTTATTTACTTGACCTTGACTAGACGGGCATTTCTTATATTGTTGGGGTTATTATTCAATTCATGCATGCCCCCATGACATCACATTTGGAGGCAACATACTATATTCTACAATATTTGAAGAAGAGTTCAGATCAAGGGTTTTTGTATGGTAGGCAATATTGCTCACAACACTGGTCTTCATTGCACATGACCAAACCATCTCAATCGACTTTCCCTCATTTTATCACTTATTGGTGCCATACCTAAGCTTTTGCGAATGGATTCATTCATAATTCTATCCTTTCTAGTCTTGTCACTCATCCATCTTAACATCCTCATTTCCCCCACAGTCATTTTATGTACGTGTTGTTTGTTGGCTGCCCAAAGTAGTATCTATAAGATAATTTCTAAGATCTTGGCAGAGTGTTTGAAGTCAGTAATGAAAGGCATCATGTCTCCCCCTCAAGGTGCGTTTATTGAAAGAAGACAAATTCTAGATTGGGTGTTAATTGCAAAATGAATGTATTAAAGATAAGATCTTATCAGGCAGGCGTGGGGTGATTTATAAACTTGACTTAGAAAAGTCATATGATCATGTAAATTGGAGGTTTTTGGATTATATTTTGGTTAAGATGGGATTTGGTACCAAATGGAGAATTTGGATTTCAATCTATACACTCATCCTCTTTCTCAGTGTTGATTAATGGATGTTCGACAGGATTTTTTGGTGGTTCGAGGGGTCAAAGACAGGGGGACCCCCTTTCTCCGTTTCTCTTCATAATGGTATCAGAGGTATTGAATAGAATGATTAATAAAACAAAGATGGGTTTTATTTTGGGTTTTAAGGGGGGGTGCGGGGGAGAGGGTGACTATTTCTCATCTTCAATTTGTAGATGATACGATGATATTTTGTGATGCTAATATGAGACAAATGGGGTACCTTAGATGTATACTAAGATGTTGAGGTAGTATCTAGTTTAAAGATTAATTTAGCAAAGAGTAAGATTTCCATTGGTTTGGATTTTGACTTATAAAATTAAACATCTCCCTTCTTATTTAGGTCTTCCATTGAGCGCAAGCTACAAATCAAAGATGTTGTAGGAGCCAATAATTGAAAGGATTTCGTCTAGATTAGATGCTTGGAAAGTCTCGTTCTTGTCAAAAGGTGGTAGATTGACTTTGGTAAGGGCAACCTTAGCAGCCATGCTTAATTATTTTTTATCTCTGTTTATGATCCCGGCTTCAGTAGCTAATAGGATAGAGACAATGTTTAAGAGATTTATTTGGGATAATGGACCTAATCATCATAGATATCATTTGGTAGATTGGAATACCTGTTGTAGGCCAATAACCAATGGGGGATTAGGTATTAGGAAGATTCAAACTCATAATAAGGTTTTACTGGACAAGTGATTGTGGAGATTTGGGATTGAAAGAGAGTTTACAGAAAAGAGTGGTGGTGCTGAGATTTGGTGAAATCCTATTAGAAATCCAGAATGGCAAGGGGGAGGCATGGTTGTGGGATATAGAAATCCATTATCTCTAGGAAGGAAGATTTAAGGAAGTACATTAGTTTTAAGTTAGGCTTAAGGGAGAACATTAGTTTTTGGAAGGATTTGTGGGTGGGAAAGGCACTTCTAAAGAAGACATACTTGAACATATATTGTCTTGCCTTGGAGCCTCATGCTTCGGTGGAAAATTGTTTTGATATTAGTAGAAGATGTTGGGATCCTAGATTCAGAAGAGACCCAAATGATTGGGAGGTGGGAAAGATGATTATTTTATTGGAATCTAGGTAATCTCAATCCTACATCAGGAGATAGGATGGGTGGAACTGGAAGCTTAATCGGAAGGGTTGTTTTACTTCTAGATCATTCTATGTAGAATTATCAAATATCTCATTGCTTTCGATTCCCATAAAGTAATTTGGAACTCGGATATTCCATCAAGAGTTTCATTCTTCATATGGACTAGTTTCCTGAATAAAATTCTAACCCTCAATCATCTTCAAAGTAGAGGTTAGAACTTGGCTAATAGATGTATTATGTGCATGGAAAATGAAGAATTGGTAACGTCACCTCTTCATTAATTGTCATATGGCTAAAATGGTGTGGGACATTTTCCTTTCTCGTCTTCAAATTCCTTGGATTTTTCCAAAGCTTTTTAACGAGCTTATAATGGGTTTGTGGATTTGAGGTTTCAGGAGTCTCTCCATGCCCACTTGGCATGTTTTACTGGGGGCCATTTGTTAGGGATTGTGGAAGGAAATATATAGTAAGATTTTTTAGGGTAAGTTCCAATGTCAAGGGGATGCGGTGATCTTTATCTACAAGACCCTATTTGAGTGGGCTTTGGTATGGGCTAACTTTGATGATTGGAATGGTATTCAATATGGCATGAGGAGTTGTAATTATGCTTTTTTTTATCAGTAAAGTAAAATTTATTAGATAAAAGGGAGAACAAGCATGAGCAATTGTAATTATGCTTTTGTTCTTGATGTCTTTTTATTTGGGTATCACCTTCGTGGTGATCCTCTAATTTTGTACTTCATATTGTGTTATTTTCAATAAATTATTTCCTTAACTCTAAAAAAACCTTCTTGATGCGGACAACATTATGCGACTTATGTATGTGCAACCACACAAGAGGGCTAGATTTAAGTGTACATATTATGTGAGATTGATTAGAATTATTTAAGGATGGGTAATCTTGTAATAAAGCCAATAGTGTTATCGTTAGTTTAATTTTTTTGGGTGTTAATCCTATTTTTCACTTTTGACCCACTTTTTCTATGACTTTTTGGTCTAATTTTGGTGTCATTAGATAGGGTATTCAATTACCTATCTAACGAGACCAAGATTGTGCAAATCTAAGGTGATTTATGAAAGTTATGATCAAATTACTAAACGGTTGTCAAAAGTTGCAAGAATAGTGTTTTTAGAAAGTATGGATGATTTAGTAGTTTAAAATTTTAAGAACCTTGTGTTTGTAGAGAGTAAAAAGTGTGGTAATACTTGTGTCACAAGTTTTAAGTATTTTTAATAGGTTTAAAATTTTAGATTTGGGAAAGTTTGGGTAGCAAGTTACATGTACTTTAAAATATTTTCTTTTTTAGAAAGTTACAAATATTTTAAGATGTAAGCCTATTTAAAAGAGCACCCTTTGCAATAAAATTCATTGAAAATTGAATAAAAATTGTGTGATATTAGGTGGTCTCCCAAGTGGCCATGTGCCTTCTTCTTCCCCATAGGGTGACGCCACTCTCATGGCTCCACTCTCTTCTCTCCATTGGGTTGTAGCACCCTAGGTGCACACATGAGTTCCCTAACCCTCCCACGTATCTTTCTTTTTACTTTTCTCTTAGTTTCTTATTCTCTTCTTTATCCTTCTTTCATTTTTCTTCTTCTTCTTCTTCTTCTTCTTCTTAAACCTCCATTAACAAAGCTTCAAAGTTAATGGAATTTCATGATTTGGGTTGTCAAATCTTATCCAAATATCATGAAATTTTATCTGTAGAATCCTTAAACACGTCAAAAACTACCCTAAAGTTTTTGAAATTTTTTGTCGTGTCAAAAAGGCAATTTGGTAATTTTTGGATTTTCAAGCCAAAATTACAAAAATACCATTTTTGACTCTTTCTACTTATTTTCTCCTTTTTTGTTCTTTCGCATCCTAACCTATTTTCTTAAATTCTATTCTTTGATTTCTTAGCTATTTATGAATTTAAATTCAATTTTTGATTTATTTTGCTTCCACATCCTTTAATTTAAACTATTTGAGGCCTTGGGAATTATTCTACATCAATTTTTGGTATCTTCCCCATTATACTGCATCAATTCTGCTCCATAAGAAATTAGTCTAAAGTCTCTCATGTCGACAGCTCCCTTTTGCTTTAGGATTAGGGTAACAAAAGTTGAATTGTTGTCTTTATCCATAAAACCCTCTTTGGTAAATTTTGATCAAAGTAGCCATGATATCTCCTTTGAGCACCTCTCAACAAGATCTAAAAAACTCGGTAGAAAACCATCAGGTCCCGGTGCCTTTGCCCCCTTGAAATTCCCAAATGGCTTTCTAAACTTCTTTTCCAAAAGGCCTTGCCAACGTAAAGATTCTCCACTAACTCCTTTTCTACTTTAAGTGGGTATGTTTTTAATGTTGCTTCTACAATTAACCACATGATGAAAATTTTGGTATTGTTATCCCCCTCTTTTAGCCATTGAAGCTTAGAGTTTTGCCTCCATTTGATTTCCTCCATCTCTATCACCTTACTAAGTTCCTATTTCAACCCCCCCCACCCTACCCCCCTTAATTAGAAAACTCCTCATGCAAACTCCTTTCCTCATCTTCTTTATTCCATTTTGTAACATCCTCCAAAATCTCTACCTTTTAGTGCTCCTCCTTGGAGAACTCAATTTAGTTCCACTCCTTTAGCTTTTCTTTCTACATCTTTAGTTTCTCCCACAATATCTCACCTGGCATTCCAGACAACAATTGAAAAGAATTCCACTTAACCCCTCAACACCACAAAATCAGGATGCAACATCCACATATTTTCAAATTTGAAGGGTCTAGGGCCATAGCACCTTCTACCACCACAAAGTAGGAAACTCTTTATCGCAATCCTTTTTTTCCATTTAATACATCCCTCACCAAACTAAGTAAAAAAATAAAAACAACTTATTTTGAAGAATTTCCGTTTCTTGATATGCTTAAAAACGCACTTCATTCTTTTTGTCAAGCCTTAGCGAAATTGATGTGTACATAATCAAGAGGTTATTGTATGTGTCAATCCACAAGAGAATCAAGTTCAAGATAGGACCAAAAGATGGGTAAGTTTAAGTGTTTGAAGGGGTGGGATAATCATGTAATATGGCCTTCTATGCCATGGGCTAAATTGGGATTTTTTTAGGATAAGGGTATTTTGAAATAAGGCATCGTTGCCAAGGGTATTTTGGTAATTTTATTGAGTAAAAAAGTCAAAGTAAGAACTCTTAAAGTGATGGACGAAATCCTCTAAAAGGGCTTGATTTTTGACAGTTTTAGTTTTAGAAAGTAAAAGTTTTAGTAACTTTGAGTTTTGGAAAGTCTTAGGTAGCAAGTAAGCTAGTAGTTTAGAAGTTTCTAATTTGGTCTCTTGCTATTTTCTTGAGATTGTGAACCTATATATAGGGCTGCACATTTTTATATTAATAGATATAATGAATTAATGAAATTTGGTTTGTTTGGTTAGGGTTTATAACTCTTATTCTCCATTTCCTTTGGTGTAGCCATGAGGCTCCCACTAAGGAGCTATCCCTATCTTCTTCTTCTTCTCTTTCTTCTATCTTCTTCTTCTTCTTCTCTTCTCCTCATAATCTTTTATTTCTTCTTCTACTTCTCTAATCTTCTTCTACATTAATCACTTACTGCAATCCCATCTGAATCTAGAAGATTCTAAGGTGCTGAAATCAAAGTCTAAAGAACAATAAGGCTAATCTAAATAATCTCAAGAGAATGCCATAGCCAAATCAGCATTATCAGATGAAGTATTTTTGTCCTTAATTTTCAAGGATTATCTTTAGTATCCTCTTACTTAACTTTATAAACAAACTCTCCTGACATTCTTCTATTAAAATCCCTTTTTCTTAGACCTATTATAAGCCTATATTCTTCTTAGACTGAATTTTCTGGGTACCCTTTCCCTTAAAATCGCCCCCCTATCCACCATTTTCTCTACTTCTATTTTAGGGTTTTGTTCCCCATGTGTCCCCTACAAAACCCCTAAATCCCCCCCCCCTTGATTCATGTTTTTCCCTGCTAACTCAAAGTCAAAGATTCCTTGCTGGGTTTTGTGATCCTCCATTAACGAATCTTTGAAGGTCTGAAATTTTAAGGTTTCATATGTCAAATCTGATCTGAATTCAATGAAATTTTGACCATAGACCACTGGTGGATGTCAGAATCTACTTGAAAATTTCAGAAATTTCTGATGCATCGGTAGAGATATTTTAGTAATTTCAGGGTTCTGCCCAAAAATTCTAGAATTGCCCTTCTGGGGTTTCTTTTCCCTCTTTTCTTCCTCTTTTCTTATCTAAACTCCTCTAATTCCCTCTCTTTGATTCTCTTCTTCAATTCTTATATTTTCATAAAAATTTTGTTACTTGAGTACGTTTAAAATTCAAATCTTGGATTATTTTAATTGTGTTCTTGCTTACACAATGTTAATTTGGTGATTTTTGAGGTGCTTTTCGAGAAACTTGGTATATCCTACATCAATTCTTAGTATCATCTCTATTGTGTTGCATCAGAATTCTTCTCTCCCTAGAAGAATAGGATTGGGCAGCTAGGGTAGAGGGATGCTCATTAGTAAGATATTTAAAGCTGTCAGGGACCATAAAAGTCTATACTAAAACAAGGAAACACTCGCAGTTCCTCCAACTAAAAACTCCGACACCTTTTTCATATAAGTGACTTTGACTTGGTCAGCAAAAAATTTAAAAAGACAAGGGAATACCAGTTATCAAGGAGGAAATAGTTTCTAGAGGAACAACAACTGACAAAATGCTTGCTTGTGTGGATGGTTGCCATCACCTCAACAACTCAAGAGATTTGCACCAAAGAAAATTAAAAATAGAAGTACAAGGTTGTCAAATGGTTCCTAACATGGAAACTGTAACTTAAGTACATAAGAACAAAGCCATTAACCCCAGTTGGTTTATTATCATATATCAATAACATATTTTAATTCCCAAATACATCTTGGAATACCTTTGTAGATGTTCTCGAGTCAAATCAGTGGCAACCTTCTTTCTTTTTGGAGCGTAATTGGGACCTCTTTGCAATGAGTAGCCTTTCCATGTTCTACAAAGAGCAGTGAATCAAAAAGTCAATGATAAAGAGAATAAGCAATATATACACGATGCATATATTTGTCACATGATTTGATGCCACTTCACATGCCTGTACAGATACAAGTATGTATTGCAGACTCTAACACAATAAAAGAATTTGATTTGGAAAACCTTGAAAAGTAGGATTCAAGGACTTGCTAGTATATTTAAATAAATGTTGAAGTAAATAAATACTTTCTTACAGCATACGCATTATATTGGATCAAACACTTAGAAATTGCATGATACCTATAAGGGCATAATTAAATGTAACAATGCTATCTATCACCTCAAAGTTGTCATAGGAAAAGATAGAACTTGTCACATATGGTAGATGTTAACTTCTGTTGAGAAGGTAAGGAATGGAAAAAAATTTCAGACAAGTTTCACCAGAACAACTGAAGTGTCGGAACCTGAGACGGTATGGTACTTCATCTATTTAGAAGAGTCCATGCAACATAGCTTTGGGCCCACTAATAATATGAATGGTTAGCCCATCCCTTGGTGAACTGAGATTTCTAATTAAAGCTTGATAGTGATTCTCGGCTTCTAGATTTACCATTTTTTTCAACATGAACCTGAAGCCAATTCTTTTCATCCATGGGCTCTCAGAGAGCCCATGATGAAAAATTGCTCATATCCAATGTCTAGGAATTACAAATTAGACTGACTTTTGGCTTGTGAATTCACGAATGGAAGGGCCCATCATTCATGGGGTCAATGAGGCCAAACATAAGGCATCAGCAACCTACACCATGTTTCATGCATACAGTATGTGGTGTGCCCGTAAGTTTTTTTTAACTAGATATGTCAAGCTTTAATACAAATAATCTAATTGAAAATACAACAATATGATCATTACTGCAGAGCAATAAGCTTTCTTCTTCTGAGAGCATCAATATCCTCTTGATCAACAACCTGGAATAACAATAAACTCATCAATATTCAGAGAGATGCACAAGATAAGAATATATAAAAATAAATAAATATAAAAATAAATAAATAAATATATATATATATATATAATTTAGGAAAGGAAATGCTTTGTTTCGTCCAAAACGAGCACACAGGGTAAATTCAAAGTTCAACTTATTAGAACATCTTTCCTAAAAAAACACTACGATTTTGAGTGTGCATACACCTATACTAGTTAATAACTAAACTGAAAAATAAATAATGGACTTTCAAGATTTAACTTTTTTAATAATTACAAGAGTAGACCAATAAAGAAACTATGCACCTCTCCATCTTGTATCCGCATAAGCAAATCCTTGACTCGATCATCAATATGTTGAACCTATAAGAGAACAGACCATTGGAAGAAACATTATTGTGTCAGCTCACAAAAGAAGTACTAGAAAAAAGAAATAACTTAGATACTTATGGAGTGTAAATGTCTCCTTACAGGAACTCAAAATCCATTACAATGCATGAGAAAAATAATAAAAAAGAAAAGATTGCATTTGGCTTTGGTTCTTTGGGAAGCGATTATGGAGACCAAGAGTGCTCTTAAAGTAATGTCTCCAATGGCTAAAAGAAGAATAATACTAATAATTTGGTTGGAAGAACCAAGAATAAGGTTTTTGGTGTGTGATTGTCATATATTAATAGCAGTTGCAGAATGTTGGTGTGTCCATCAATTCACATAAAACAAAAAAGAGGAAAAAAAGGTTTGAAGTTGTCTATGAGAAAATAGATTTTTTTTTATAAATAAGAGAAAATAGAATCTATGCTTTTCGTTTCTTTGAAAAACAAAGAAAAAGACTTCCTTTTCATGATATAAAAAAATATATATAGTTTAGGTTGAAATAGTGACGAAAGACATGAGTGCCAATGATTTAAAGGAAGATATGGCCATAGAAAGAGTGGAATAGCAGAACAGAATTGGTGTAGCTGGCTTCAAATAGTTGATAACTTAGGATAACGTTTCATTGAGTTAAGCTGAGTTGAGTTTACAAAAAAAAAAAAAAAGAAGAAGAAGAAGAGAGAAGGAAAACAAGCATTGATTTTAGCGCTTTTGGGGTTGGCAAACACCAAAAACCCTATCCAACAACATAATCAAATGCACCTAAAAACACCAATCAAAGAGTAGCAGCAATAGCAGTAGCAGCAGCAACAACAAAGACAACAATAAAGGCTGTGTCAACGGGTGTAAATTCAATTAATACAGCCAAAGGGTGTCATTTTGGGTGTGAAAAGGAATAGATGTCTAAACAAGGTGTCAAAATATCTTAAGAATGATGCTCTTGTGTGTGTATTAATTGCATTTCAAGGGGATCAACACGACCCCAATAATCAGCAAAAACAACAACTACATGTGCCACATTAACAACTGCAAGGTCTAATTAATACACACAAAAGGGTGTCATTTCAGGTGTGAAAGAAATAGGTATTGCATTTAACAAGTGCAACACAACAAATTAATAACTATGTGAGGCATGTAAAATACATGTGAATGATAAAGCGAGAATTCTGTTGGACACCAACCTCTCTACCCATGACTCCAACTTATAGCAGTAATTCTAATATAGGTAGTTTTTTACCCCAAAAAAGGAAAAAAGAAAGCTTTAGAAATGTAAGAAAGCACCTCATCAAATATATTAGTATACAACCCAACAAAGCCTTATCCCAACTACTTGTGGTAAACTACACAAATCCTGTTTTGCCATTCCACACTATCTAGGGCCTTAATGGTCATTAAATCACAAGCACTCATGTCTTTCCTTACTACTTCAACCAAATCAACTTGTACAATTTCATCTCTTCTCACTAGTGCAATCATTAGTCTTAGTCATACATGACCAAACCATCTCAATCAACTTGTTCTCGTCTAATCACTTATTGGTGCTACCCCTAAGCTCTCACAAGCGCACTCATTTCCAATTCTATCCTTTCTAGTCTTGCCACTTATCCATCTCAACTACACTTATTCAATGCATGTGTTGTTTCTTAGCTACCCTAAATTCTACTTTATAATGCAAAATGGTCATATAGCCATCTTATAAGATTTTCCATTAAACTTTGATGGTTTTTTTTATTACACAGTATTCCAAAAGCACCCCTCCACTTCATCCACCCCATTCTAATTCTATGAGTAACACCCTCTTCAACCTATCCCTCCTTATTGGTGATTGAACCAAGATAACAAAAACAATCACTCTAAAGAATCTCTTGGTTATCAATTTTAACTACTCCCTCATTTCTACTAACTATTACTTTTATCAAAACTGCATTCCATATATTTTTATCTACATTGAACACCTTATTCAATTGGACCCCAATTTAGCCAGCAAGATAGATGAATAACTAGCTAGAGGAAGGCAGATTTGTATATGGGACCGGAAGATCACTTCCATTGTAACCTTTTTTTAGTTTTTGATATTGTACACCCTTTCCTAGTTTCTTTTTCCTTTTCCTATTGGGTGTTGGTCTCTCTCTCCCTCTCTTTTGTGTTCCCCCACCTATTTATTAATAGATTCATCAATATTCATCAAAGATAAAAGGATGTATGGAAATACACATCACATAAAAAAAAATGTCGCAATCATGATAATTTGTGGCATTGTATCAAAGTGCGAACAACACTTCCTACAAGATGCCAGCTTGCTAAGTTGGTAAAGTCTGGGAAACCTGTCTTCACCCACAAATAAATTAACTACTAACGTTTACCTATCAAAAAAAAAAAAAATTCCTACAAGCTACATTCCTTGGCTAAATCTTTTGTAGTCCTCCATGGCAAGTTTTTTGGTTTTGGAAGTATGTACTATAAACCTACACCTTTGATTTTTTTTTTTTTTTTTGATAAGTAGGGTTGAAAACCCCCCAAAAAGTTACAATATCTACAATGATACAAAAGTCCCTCACAGATCAAGAGGATCAACAGCCATCAAAAAGAGAACCTCAAAAAATAAAGGGTGCAAACTCATACAAATTGACCCCATCTCTCTCTCCAGTCTCTCGTAAAAATAAAAGTGAAAGTTACAAATAGCCGATTAATAAATCAACAACATTTTTTTTTTTTTTGAGAGAGAGATAATATGGGCCAAACTTTATTCAGAAGAAAACATGAGAACAACAAATAGAAAGCAAAAAAAAGGGGCCATCATTAAGAAGATGAAAGGCCAAACAAAAGAGTAACAAAAGAGATGAAAAAAACCACAAAAAGAAAATAGACACTACAACTCCTCACACCAAACAAAATGCCACTCCCTCTCATCATACTCCTCCCTAATAGAGATCCAATCAAACAAAGATCTATAAATATAAAGAGAGATTTCATCCAGTAAATGGAAAAAGATTAACATGCAAGTAAATGGAAAAAGAAAAAAAAAAGAAAGAAGAAAAGAAGAAAAAAACTAAACAGTAGACCTTAGTTGAATCAAGAATACCCCAAAGAGAATCCACATAATTTCTATTCTTCAATCAACCTTACCCAAAAGATATTCACGAGTCAAAGGTTTTAAACCTATGGAAATCTGAAAGAAGTAACAAGCTTAACCCAGTAAAATCACATCAATACATAATAACACACAAAAAAATCTGAAAATATTCTTATGTGATTCTGAAAAGGGGAAGATAACTGAAAGTCTTACAGCAATAAGGCCCAACACCAAACAAAAGGTTCACCATAATAAGCTATTTAGACCCAGCACATCAACGTAATATGGCCAATTTCATATAAATTCAAATTTCAAAGAGGAAACCAATAAGTCATCAACTGCAAATGGTAACATATGAGATATAAAAAATCCACAGGTTCCAAATTCTGTCACCTTTCTGGAGACTAGCTGCTTCCCCATGTCCAACCATTTATTCTTTATGGCCTGGGCACAACCTATTTTGTAAACCGAGGGGTCAACCTTTCTCTGCATCCACAAAAATCAATTTTATCGAATGCCTGGCCACAAACTAATTATTAACCAAGAATAATTGGACTACTGGCATCCAATATGAAATAGAACACAAAATTTTATAACAGAACCAGGTCGATACACTTGAATCTGGATTCAACCTAATTCTAGATCTCCATTTGCCACCAAAAAAAAAATGTTTTCACAAAATTCAGGTCTGAATTCGATTAAATGAGATAACCCATTACTCAAAACCCATTGAATGCATCATAGTTTTAAAACCACCTGTTATCATTCATAGTTTGGACATGAAAAGATTGATAACCTGTAATTCTTCTCGAGAAATTCCGTCTGGCGGTATGGCAAGGAAGAGTTGCACTTCCGGTGAACCTGCCACAGTATATGATCTCCCTTCATCTGTGAGCACCCACTTCTCCCTCTTAATGTCCTGCATTAATTCGAAGATAACAATAGTGGTCCACAAACTATTATTCATAGAGAGTACATTGATATTAACAAAAGAGGATACTTCAAGGTTATAAAGAGCATGACTGTGAGAAAATAAAGAATTGCATTAAAAAAAATGGAAGCTTGTACAGTCTTACAAAAATGAGAAAAGAATTTTACTCATTGATTTGAGGGAGGGAAGAGCTTAAAATTATTAAAAAGAGAGAATATGTCAGGGACGAAACGAGCACCTGCGCATCGACTAGTCTGAAACCGTGGAGGCTCTTGATGACATTGATGATCTCGTTGTGATCGATTCCAACATCGGCCGCGAACTTCCCGGAATCTGCGATGTTCTCGTTCGATTCCAGAAACCCTAAAATAGATTCTTCCGCCATTTTTATTCCTCTCGCCTCCACTGCGTGAGTTCAACCCGGAAACCTCCTCTGAAGTGAATCAACTACGAAACAAGAGGTCAGACCGCCGTCAAGATATATCAGGCAAAGCGTGTGGGATTAGCAGTAGGGGTGTGCATGGGTCAGGCTCGGGCCGGGCTGGGGTAGGCCCGGGGCTCGGCCCTATATAGTAATTTCGGGCTTAGGCTGGGCCCAGCCCGAGTTATTTTATCGAGCTTCGGGTATGGCCTGGCCTATAAATTTTTCAAAAATCAAATGCTTTAGATGAGATTTGAACTCATGACCTACTCTAATAAATTCTTTAACCAACTAAGCTGTTGATTTAAGTTTGTTAATTTATTATATGTATTTATATATGATGTGTTTTTAAATTTGATGTCTCTTTAGATGAAATTTAAAGTTGAAGTGTTTTTAAGTTTGCTTTAGGCCCGAACATAAGTTTGGGCCAGGCTTGGGCTACCCTTGGCTCAGCCTGAGGCCAAATATGAATGAATTAGGTACTAAAAATTAGAAAATAACCATGGATTCTTAGTTGCATAAGGTTTGCTAAGTCAGAAGAATTCAAAAAGAGATAGTGGGTTACATTGGATTAGTGAATCCAACTAGAATTTTTTTAATTTTTACCAGTTTTGAGTCTTAAATGTATGAGAAAACAACTGGACTAGGTATTTGTTTAGGAATGTTCTATTTCCACCACAGTTTTTAATGTCCACCTCACTTCAAACTCATATTTTCCCTTCCCAAAATACCCTATTGTACAAAGTCTATATTAACTTTTTGAAAAAGAAAAAAAAAGATTTCCAAGTCCACCTCACCCTCTCCCTCCAAAACCAATGTTACGTATTCCGTTCCCTCTATTTCTTTCTCTCCTAACACACCTCATTCTTAGGTTTTTTCCTAAATCCTTCATCTCAACACCTCATTTTGAAAGTTAGGCATTTACAAGAAAGAAGTGAAGTAATGGAGTACAATGGAAGTGAACCGGAGTGAGAACGAAGCACAGAGGTATGTAAAATCTTTTTTTTTTATAGATTTTTTGTGTTGTGCTCGACAAGACCAGGTTGAGCAACCAATGGTGTGCTCGGTCAGGCTAACCGAGCATAGCAGGGTCCCCTTGGCCAGCCCAACCGAGGACCGTATATGGTGCTCGGTCAGCCTAACCGAGCACACTATTTTCTGCTCAGTTAATTTGGCCAAGCACCACATAGGGTTCTCGGCTGGGCTGGCCGAGGGAACCCTACTATACTTGGGTAACTAGATCCGAACGTAACAAATTTTTTTTAATAAAAAAATCAGTGAATATTTTTAAAGATATTTGTTTTATTTCTTAATATACAAATATAAATCTTGTGATTGCAGTCCACCCAATGTAACCAGACTTGCAAAATAAGTGGATCAATTGACCATTGTGTTCGTTATCTCTTTTGCAAATATTCACTAGTCGGGCGAACTCAATTAAGTGGGCAATAGATGTTGCAAAGAAGAATGGTTTTGTGATTTCCATTTTGAACTCAAACTCAGGTGGTGCTATAAAAAAAGCCAGTCTGATCCTTAGATGCGAGAGGAGTGGACGGTATAAAGAAAATAGGAGGTCTAAAAACGTCGGTGTGGGTGCTAATGTTAGGGGGGATAGGTACAAAAAAAATGCAAATGTCTATTCTGATTGAAAGGCAAGAAGTTGCCTAGCGATGTATGCGGCATGCATAACCACTAGGCTGCAGATTATCTAGAGGGCCACTCCTATGTTAGTAGATTATCCGAAGAAGAGTACTCTTTATTAAAGGACATGTCCAAGAGTAACGTACCACCAAAAGACATTTTGGTCGCTATGAAGAAAAAAGATCCCCTCAATATAACAATGCACCACACAAATATAAGCAAGAAGAAAATGGTGGGAAATCCCAGATGCAACAATTATTGGCACTGTTGGCTAAACATCAATACATCAAGTGGCACCGTACGAGTGAAGATAGTGAGACTGTCACTGACTTATTTTGGGCACACCTAACTAGCTTGGATTTATTACATGCATTCCCACAAGTGTTGCTCATGAATTGCATGTATAAAACCAACAGATATCGTATACCCCTATTAGAAATCGTTGGGATGACATCTACTGACATGATCTTCTCCGTGGTGTTTGTGTTTTTACAACATGAGAGGGAGGACAACTTCAAATAGGCCTTGAATGTCTTGCGTGGTATTATGAATGATAGTGCTTTGCCCTACGTCATTGTGATAGATAGTGACTTGGCCCTAATGAATTCTATCTCACAAGTATTTCTCACTGCCATACATATATTGTGTAGGTGACACATCAATAAGAGTGTACTTGCAAAGTGTAAGAAGTTATTTTCAACAAAGGAGGCATGAGATTTCTTCATGACCTATTGGCATCTAGTGGTTCTGTCACCAACAGAAGAGGATTACGACAATCACTTAGTACTATTGGAGAAACAGTTCAATCCTTATCTAGACACACTTGACTACGTGCGGAGTTGGTTGATACCTACAGGGATAGGTTTGTTGCAACCTGTGTAAACCAAGTTATGCATTTGGGGGCCACAACGACAAATAGGTAAGATTGTTTTTTGTTTTTTCTTCTACTTACAATTGTTCCTTATTGGTTGGTATCTAATTAGTTGTTCCTTATGCTTTCTGCAGGGTTGAGAGTGCCCATGCCAGGTTAAATAAGTAGCTGAGATATAGTTAAGGAAATTTCGAGTCCTCTTAGTCGAACATACACAACATGCTCCTGTTATAGCATACATCAATCAAGGTATCATTCGAGAAATCGAAGATGGTTGTCCAACACAGTTTCAGGCCGTCCATGTTCAGGGAGCTTCGTGGGAACATCTCCATAATTACACTTGAGAAGATATTTGACGAGATAAAGCGGGCTAGTTTTGCTGGGATTGACCCCATTGCATGTGAATGTCAACTTAGATACACCCACGACCTATCATACACCCACAAAATTATTGACTATACTAGATAGAGGTGTCTGATCCCACTTCATTCTTTGTATACTCATTGGCACAAGCTTAACATGCAACCCACCTCGAACCAGAATCATGTAAACGAGAAAAATATTCATATCGAAGAATTTGAGTTGTTAAAGCAAGCTTACGCACAAGCTGGCAAGTCAGGCAAGGCTCAACTGCTTAGAAAATTGAGGGATTTGGTAAATCTGGGGAGTACACATGTAGAGAAACTAGAGATCAATTCGATAATGCAAGGTAGGCCACCTAGAAAGATGGATAAATCTACCCAATGTGAGCCATCCGCATTTGAGAGTACCATCGATACAGGATAGCTACTCCCTGTTTGTCATAGATCTAATGGATGCTAACCCTCTATAGTCAGTGAGACCAACCCGACAGAGGAGAGCGAAAGAAAATGTAATTATTAGGTTTATTACTATGTAAGTGAAGTTGATTTGTCATATCGTTGATATTGATGCATTATCCCTTATGTCACAGGTCGTTCGTCAGATATCAGTTCGATTCTCGTCATATGATGCTTACATCGGGCACTTTCCATATGGAATACATCCGTTTATTCAACATATTGTAGATGTACAAGCTGATGGAAATTATGGGTTCTGGGCGATTGCTGCCTTATTGGGCTTGGGAGAGGATGGTTGGTCACAAGTCTAGAATGACTTGTTACATGAACTGGATAGTCACACACAGTATTATGAACCAATTTTTGGTGGGTTTATAGCACTAAATGAGATTAGACATTCTATTGCGTACTTCGTGGAAGGTGCATCCTACAAATATTGGATGACCATGCTAGAATGCGGCCACTTGATAGCCTACTGTTATCATATTGTTTTGTACCTATTGAGTGTACGACAGTGTCTAACGTTCTTGCCACTCCGATCCGACCCTATACCCGCTGCCACCAAAAGGGAACTTGCTATTGGCTTCGTGAACAACAACCACTTCGTATAGGTAAATATAAGTTGCAATGTGCTATTTACAAGTAAATCACTCATTGTTATGTCTACAGGTTTTCCACCTGCAGGGTCATCCTATCCCACCCATCGCGACATATTGGCATAGATACCGGACTGATGATGCATTGGGATGGGCACTACAATCGTACGAACTACGAATTGAAGAATTTTGACGTGTGGTTAGCGAAGATGTAACGACACAAGAGACGTTAGATTTGACTGACGACTAACTGAGATAAAACATAACTTAGATGTATCCCGCACAGTGCATTGATTGTGCAATTTTGTATTAACGACTTGTATATATAATCGATAGTTATTAAAACATTTTGTATCAACACAGTCCTTTGATAATTAATCTTAATAAAATTTTATTTTTTATATTTCAATTGCGATCTTTTATTTTTTAGGGGCCTCGTCCCCACACACAGTCGTCTTATTTTATTTTTTTCATTGAGTGATTGTGATATTTGAATACGTGATTTTAAAGTATAAAAATGTAATTATAATAAGGAATGCAAAGAAACAAAATTGTGATTTATATAAATAGGGTCATCCCCAAACAAAAATAGTACAATGTATTCGGGGCCTCATCCCTTATAAAGCACATATACAACTCATCAAAAAAAAAACTAAGTTTGTATCTTTGTAGTCCGCCTCATCTGTCATCTGTAGTCTCACGTAGATTTCGTCGTCTCAACAGAGTCACTAGCACAATAGATCAGGATATCTCATACTCTCATAACCGCACTAACAAATGATTGTACCCATGTGCGTGGCTGGCTGGGATGATAACGTATGTTCCGGTGCAAAACAATGAAGGGAAAGTACTCATATATTCACCCCTCCATTAGTGTAAGGTAGCCAGCAATCTGCCATACATCCGACCTACTAGCAACCCCTAAATGCTTATATAAATGTGCTAGAGCAACGGCTCCCCATGCGTAGGTCTGAACCCTATTAAAATCCTCTAGACACTAGAGATAACCGACCTGCAACCGAATTGTTGTTTTATCCGCAAACAGCATGCACCTGATCAAATAAAGCAAATATGCCCTAGCAGAACATCTAATCACCTCATCGCCACAGGAGTCAACCACCCTCCCCTGAAATCTGCTTTGTAGCCACTCCAGCCTGAGGGACTGGCCACATACAGTTTGAAGCTCCTGTGCAGCCTCCACCTCTGTCACTCCAAGTGTATGGGTTACCAATCTCTGTGCATCATGCTCCCGTATGTTGGAGGAGACTTTGTTCCCAACCATGGGAATAGAAAGTAGTGCGCTCACATCATCAAGTATAATAGTCATCTCCCCGAATGGCAAATGGAAAGTGTTCGTCTTGGGATACCATCTCTCGACGAATATAGATATAACACGGCTCACTGTCGGATAGGAACTATCAACCAATGGGAATAGGTCAAAGGGTTGGCTAAGACCAAGCCATATCCCAATCTGCACATCTGGAGGGTCGAACTCCCACTTCGCCAGTTTCGACCCATGGCTGATATACTTCAGCAAATCACGCTCCTGCAATTAAAACAAATACTATTAGTATACCTGGTATTAGTAAGTAAAATTTTTAAATCTTTTAAGCATTACCTTATGCCGCCATATAGATGCATCCACGTGTGTGGTATAGCTAGTGAGGAGCGTCGGATCCGTAAGCGCTCGGGGACTATAGCATCCTCATGTGCCTCTCCAACATCCTCAGGCGTCTCGGTAGCAAGCTCTAATGTCTCTCTAACATACTCCTCAGTCGTAGGCTCTAGTGCCTTTCTAACATACTCGTCAACAACAGGCTTGCGTGCGAGCTGCTAGTCGATGCCGCAAAAGAGTCTCTAGTCGGACCAACCCTCTCTATGACCCGATGCTGTCGTGCAGATGCAATGGGTACAAAGTATGTCACATGTCATATTGTGTTAGACGTAATGACATATTTTACAAATAAAATAAGTTTTCTAAAAATTAAATTAAATTTTTATACAATCAATGCCCATACAGATTAAACTAAAATTAATTAACTATTTTCAAACAAATTTTATTGTACAAAAAAATATATTTTAACATTATTTAATTAATTTTATAGTATTTATATTATTTTTAAAGTATTTACTTAATTTTTGAAGTATTATTTTAGTAAAATTATTCTTTTAGTAAAAATTATACTATTTTTAATAAAAATTATACTAAATTATTCTTTTAGTAAAAATTATAGTATTTATAGTTTAAGTAATAAAATTAATCTAAGTCATATTTCAAATATATTTTAAGTATTTTAAACAAAAATTTTATTTATAGTATTTAATTTATCTTTTATAATTTAATGTTTTTTTTTTCAATTTTGTTTTATTTTTTTATGTTCAACAAGTTGAATTTGTATGGGACTGGTCCTGTCGAACACAACGTCGAAAATTTTAAAAAAATGTATTTTTTTCTTCAAAAAAAACATATTTTAAAAATATTTAAACCCATTTCATTCCTTACCTCAAGTGGATGTTGAGGTTGCTCTCCCGCCACATTGTCATCGTTCATGGGTCATCTTTAACGTGGTGGCTTCAAAAAATGTAGGGAGAAATGTGTAGGAGGAGAGGAGGAGAGCAATGTGCAAAAATTGTGGGAAATTAAAAGTTGGGAGTGAGGGAGAAAGTAAATGAGGTGAGGAGAAGAAGAAGGAGATGAGGTGTAGGGGATTTCTTACGATTTGGTTGGGAAGAAGAAGATGAGGTGGATTTAGAAAAAAATGTGGTGTTGGGAGGCCCTTTTATGGGGGAAAACGAGGTGTGGGGGAGATTTTGGCTAAAGGGTAATATGGGAAGTGCAGGAGGGGGAAATAGAAATAAGTGAGGTGGACTTAGAAGAAAAGGAAAGTAAGGTGGACTCAGAAAAAACTGTGGTGGTAATAGCAAATCCCTTTTGTGACCATTGAGGTTTTGACCCATAAAGGTCTTCTCTAGGCCCAAGAGACCCAATATATTTGATCCAT
Source organism: Platanus orientalis (assembly GCA_025762735.1). Lineage (NCBI taxonomy): Eukaryota > Viridiplantae > Streptophyta > Magnoliopsida > Proteales > Platanaceae > Platanus > Platanus orientalis. Next base: position 20,887 of record JAOXJP010265328.1, read on the forward strand.
AGTGTAGAGACTTATTCAATCTCTTCTATCCATTTGTCAAATAATAATAATGATGATAATGATAATAGTAATAAATAATCCATCAATTTATGACTTAACCTCATTGGGTGTCATTGACGAATTCCATCATCTCATTGGGGACATCAACTTGTGGGTCAACATCATCATAGGCAATGGGACATCTATGATCTTTGAACACATGAAGATCTTTATACATTTAAGGGAGAGTATTAAGGAAACGAAGATATGATTAATTGTGGTAGGATTTGATTAAGATCTGTTGTGATAGGATTGGATCAAATTAAAATTATTTAGATAAAATTTGATGTTATTTTTGTCTCTATCTTTTTATGTTAGCCTATTTAAACCTCTTAACAGAGACATTGTAATCATGTTAACTAAATAATAAGAATCCTTCATTCTCTAAACTACTTTAGAAAGATATGGTTTGAAAAAAACCGAAAAGTGACCTAAATCAGCACAAGTAATGCAATATTAATTATTGTTGGTTGCTTAAGGGACTCAATCTCAAGTATCCTATCAAAATGACAACGAAATATTTGGTTTGTAACTTAAGGAAGGTGACAATCCTATTACCCATCATTCTTTTCCTCCAAACTAAAATCACACTTCTCTCTCATTACCCGCCATTAATTCCTCGTGCATACCCTCAAAACAAAAATAATAATGATGCTTTACTTCATTTCCTTCCCCTTGGTTTATTTTCTTCATTGTTTAGTACACAGATTTTGAGAGAGAGAGAGAGAGTGGGTGGTATTTGCGATGCACATGCATGCAATGAGAGAGAAATGTGATTATAGTTTTGGAGGAAAAAATGATGCGTAATAGAATTGTCACCTTCGATACATGACAAACCAAATATATCGTTGTCATTTTGATACGATACTTAAGATTGAGCCCCTTAAACAACCAATGGTAATTAATATTGCATTACTTGTGCTGATTTAGGTCACGTTTTCTTCTTTCAAGCCATCTTTCTAAAGAAGTTTAGAGAAATAAGGGTTCCTATTGATCATTAAGTGTGATTGCAATGCCTCTAGTAAGAGGTATAAATAGATTAATATAAAAGATAAAGATAAATATAAATATAGAAATAGAAATAAAATTAATTCTTATCTAAACAATCCTAATTTGATTTAATCTTATCACAATAGATCTTAATTAAATCCTACCACAATTAAATATATAATTTTTTTCTTAATATTTCCCCTCAAATGCATGAGCACCTCTTCATAGTTACCTTTATAGCTTTTGCATTTTATTCCATTCGAGGCCATAAGTAATACCTTGATTCAAGTTTATAGAATTTTGTTTATTCAACTTTCCAACTCCTTGCATATGTGAATTTGCAAGTTTTGTGATAGGTTAGTTCAACCATTCATGCTTGTGATATATATATATATATGCTAGATATAAATCTTCTAGTAAGATTTCTAGCGGTATGTCAATAATAAGTGGGTTTGGTCATTCTCTAAAATCTCTCATTTGTGCAAACCTTTTTTTTATCATCATGTCCGTCGTTCATACAGACACGTGTGACCAACTAAAATTAAATAGATGTCAAGAATAGTTATGCTCTTCATTTTCTTGTATTACTCCCTCATGCAATACACATCGTTGACTACTGACCCATCTCTTAGCTATGGTGTTTTGGTAATATTATTAATTCGTATCTATTATTTGTAGTACTCTTTTATATGAATGGATTGCATTTTTCATTTATTCATAGTATATCTATACCTTTCATGTCTTCTTAATTACATGGGCTACACCACGAGGTATGTTCTTTATCTCACCCTTTTATTTTCTTTATATGTTTGATCTTTACATGTCATTTAATAATATTTTAAGTAGATGATTTTTTTTAAGCTTATATACTTGCAATAGTTAGTAGGACAACTACATGGTACAAATTCAGGTTAAACTTGACATATTTATTCTTTTTTATTTAGTTATTGTATACATATGCTTCAGGTTACTACATTATGATGTTTCACTTAATACACACAGTGTCAACTACATGGTACAAATTCAGGTTAATCTTGATCCCACATACCCTTCTTTAAAAGAGATTCATATAAAAGATGAATTCTAGCTAGTATCTCCATTTAGAGTAAAATTTGTTTATGTAACTTGAATAACCTTAGCTAGTTTTATGCAAACATAGCTTATTTTCGATATAGATATGTTTATCCCTTATTATTTATGGTATGAATTCACTATATACATACATTGTTTTGCTACTAACCCCTCTCATGATCTTTTTGGTTACGTGAAAAAGAAACATAAAAAATGTTGCCTAATGTAACAGGTAATTGGCCTATTTTAATGGTTTGACTCGCACAATAGTTTAGGTAGGTGTATTAAATGCTTTGTATATAACTTGTTTTGATTCTTTTATTTTTGAAGTCTTGTATATTTTATTAAACTTGGTGGACTACTTTAGCTTGTTTTAGATGTAATCTCATGGTAGAGATATTATGATATTGAATGGTGGATGGATGTGGAGCTGTCGGGTGGACAGTGATGATGTGGTAGATGTATGATCTATTGGGAGTGTTTTTGTTGATCTATGGACTATCAGGTTATTGAAGAAAGTGACATGGGGATTACTATTCATCCCTAGGGGTCCATATTATAGCTGTTATGTTGCTGAAATTTCGGCAAAAATGGCATGTGGATCCCTTGTTTAGTCTCAATAAAATGACATAGAAAATAATTCATGTTTAATCTCAATAAAATAACATAAAAAATAATCCATGTTTAATCTCAATAAAATGACAGAAAATAATAGGTGGCATGATTAGATTATAAATTAAGTTGACCATCAGGTTATAACGGGTTTAAAGCAGGTAACCGCGAAAGCGGATGATGTGGGGTGTCTAACACCTTCCCCAACTCATAAACGAACAACTTACTTTATAATCTTTGGGAGTTGACCAGTTTAAGTACAGAGTCAGACATTTCAAACCCTTTTCAAAACTTAAACTTGTTTTGTTTTCAAAACTGATGTACAGTCACATCATTAAAAAGACTGGTAGCGAGTCCAAATCACGTGGGATATTTCATGCGATAGGTAAGTCTCTTTTTAAAGGGATTTACCCGTCATGTGAAAATCGAGGCCCATAATTGCTTAACTCATTGTCGGACAATTGTGATACTTTAGTAGTATCTCTTAGCAGTTGTGCTCTGGATGAAGTTGTGACTATGAGTCAAGTTATTAGTACTTTGTTTAATAAAGAAACAAGAAAAAAGTTTATGAGTTATTCACATTCTGAAGCTCTTGTTATAGATAGATAAGGGAGAAGCAAAAGTAGAAAGCTACGATACCGTGATAAATCAAAGGAAAGATCAGTCAAGAAAAAAAAATTATTTATCATCATTGTGGCAAGCCGGGACACATTAAAAAGGATTATTCGAACCTTAAGAAAGAAAAGAAAGCAAAGGATGAAGAAAAAAAAAGACAAGAAAACCACTACAATTGCTTTTAGTGATGATGTTATTATCCTTTCAGCTTGTGAAGGGACATTTTTTAGTCTCACAAGTTATGCAGATTAAGTGATTGACATTGGTACTTCCTTTCACTGTACTCCACGAAGGGGTCTCTTTATTTCATATTAGTCAAACAACTTTGGTGTTATAAGGATGAGAAATAGTGGTATTTCAAAAATTGTCAGGAAATGTGATGTGTATGTTGAGACCAATATCAGTTATAAGTTGATACTCAAAGATGTGAAACATGTACCCAATCTTCGGCTTAATCTAATTTCTACATTAAAGTTAGATGGAAAAGGTTACAAAAACTTTGGTAGTGAAAAATGAAAACTTTTCAAAGGGTCTCTTGTGGTAGCAAGAGGATAAAAAAGGTTGTTCATTATATAAGACTCAAGTACACATATGTAAAGATTAGCTAAACACAATAGGGAAACAATCTACATATTTATGGCACAGGTGGCTAGGCCATATGAGTGAGGAGTTACAAATTCTTACAAAGAATGATATCATTCCTAGTATTAAATATACTCATTTAAATCATTGTGTTGATTGTTTAGTTGGCAAACAACATAGAATATTATTTCATAAAAATTTACCACATAAAAAATCAGATGTTTTAGAATTGATGTATTATGATATTTGTGGTGCTATGAAAGTCAAGACTCTTGGTGGTACATCTTACTTTGTCACTTTCGTAGATGATGCTTGTAGAAAAGTATGAGCATGTGCCTTAAAGACAAATATCAAGTTTTTATGACTTTCAAGCAAGTCCATGCTCAGGTTGAAAGGGAAACTGGAAAGCTTTTGAAGAGCATTCACACAAATAATGGTGGTGAGTATAGACATCGATTTGAATAATATTGCAAAAATCATAACATCCTTCATTAGAAAATTGTTCCTAATACTCCACAACATAACCGTGTGTCAAAAAGAATAAACCACACCATTGTAGAAAAAGTTCAATGTATGCTCTCACATGCCCAATTTGCTATAACCTTTTTGGGGTGAGGCAATGAACATTGCAATCCATTTGATTAATTTATATCTATTAGCTCCCTTAAATAGAGATGTTGCAGAAAGAGTGTGGAGGAAGAAAGATGTCTCTGATGGATACTTGAAGGTGTTTGGATGTAGGGTGTTTTTGCAGATACTCGAAGATGAGCGGTCCATGCTTGGTGATAAATTAAAGTTGTGCATCTTGCTAGGTTATGAAAACGAAGAGTTTGGGTACAATTTATGGGATTTAAATGGAAATAAGCTAACTAGAAGTCGAGATGTTGCTTTTCTTGAAGACCAAAATATTAAAGATAGTAATAAGAGTGAAAAACCATAACCTATTGTTGATGACTTTGTTGATATGAATCCAATCCTTCCCCTAGTAACACATGATGATGGAGAAGAAGTGCATGGTGAGCATGATGATGTAATTTATGAATATAACATTCATACAAATGATGTAGACCATGAGGAGTAGTTCCCTTAAGAGCCACCAGTTGAACATCATATGAGAAGGTCTACTAGAGATCACCAACCTTTAAATAAATATTTTGCTTATAGATGGGGGGGGACAGAAAGCTATGATGAAGCTTCAACAAATGAATGCCAGGATGAGTAGTTAAACACAATGCAAGAGAAAATTGATTCTCTACATAAGAATTGTACTTATGATTTAGTGAGACTATCAAAAGTGGGAAAAAAACACTTAATAACAAATGGGTATTTAGGTTGAATACTGAAGATACTAGCTCACAACTTAGGTACAAAGCAAGATTGATTATGAAAGGGTTTGGACAGAAAAATGGCATTGATTTTAATGAGATATTTTATCCCATTATAAAAATGTCATCTATACATGTGATATTAGATTTGGCTACAAGCATGGATCTTAAGATTGAACAACTTGACATTAAGACTGCTTTTCTCTATGGTGATTTGGAGAAAGAGATTTATATGGAACAACTAGAAGGATTTGAAGTCAAAAGAAATGAACACTTAGTTTGTAAGCTAAAGAAGAACTTATACAGGTTGAAACAAGTTCCAAGATCGTGGTACAAGAAGTTTGATTCATTTATGACGGATCATGGGTACAAAAGAACAACTTCAGATCACTGTGTGTTTACTAAATATTTTCCTACTATTATTTTATTACTTTATGTTAATGCCATGTTGATTATTGGACAAGACACTAGCAAAATTGACATGTTGAAGAGGGAGCTAAACAACTCTTTTGTAATGAAAGAGCCAGGTCTAACAAAACAAATTTTGGGCATGAAGATTTTTTATGATATGAAAACAATGAAGCTATGACTATCAAAAGAAAAAGACATTGAAAAGGTGCTTCAAAGATTCAACATGAATAAGGCAAAGCCATTCAACTTTCTACTTGGTGCTCACTTTAAGTTATGTTCTAAACAAAGTCCTTCAAGTAAAGAAGAGAAATAGAAAATGAAAAAAGTTTTTTATGCATCAGCTATGAAAAATTTAATGTATGTTATGGTTTGTACAAGACTAGACTTAGCACATGCAGTTGGTGTAGTAAGCAGATTTCTTGCAAACCCTAGCAAAGAGCATTAAAAAGCAGTAAAGTGGATTTTTAGGTACCTCAAAGGATTATTAGAGTCATGTTTGTACTTTGGTGATGGTAAACATTTTTTTTGGAATGTTATATAAAGACATATATGGCTGGAGGCATTGGCTCTAAGAAGTCTATATTAGGGTATTTATTACTTATGTAGGGGGAGTAGTGTCATGAGAATCTAAGCTACGAAAGTGTATGACCTTGTCCACTACAGTGGTCAAATACATGGCCGTTACAGAATCTTGCAATGAGATGTTGTGGATGAAGAGGTTCTTTTAAGAACTGGGTTTGAAGTAAAACAAACATGTTGTTCATTGTGATAGTCAAAGTGTCATCCACTTTAGTAAGAACCCAAACTTTCATTCCATGTCTAAAAGACATAGACATGATATATCATTGGATACATGATGTTTTAGAAAACAAGTTATTATCATTAAAGAAGTTTCACATAGACAATAATGGCTCTGATTTGATGACAATAGCCTTACCCAAGGTGAAACTTGAGGTGTGTTGTAGCATTGTAGGCATTGGTAGAGTGAAGCTCTCCTCATGAGTAGGGAGGGGGAGATTGTTGGGTATCCCTCTTCTTTGGAGGGTGGGACCCACAGCCTAATGAGGGAGAGTCCTTTAACTCTTGTTAAATAAAAAAAGCAAAAACCGTGAGTTGGAAAAATTGAAAAGAGAGAAGAAAAACAAGGGTTTTGCTTTTTTTGGAGTAAGGAAGAAGAAGAAGAAGGGGGATTTGTGCATCCTCTTTCGGTTTTGTCTTTTCCTCATGCTTTTAGGTGATTGAAGGTCCAAAGACAATGTTTCTCTCATTGTTTGGGTGTTTTGAGTTTGCAGGTTTTTTTTTTTTTGAAAGAATAGAACAAGATTAAAGAAAGTGTGAAGATTGATGTTTCTTTAAAGGATTGTAAGTATCTACAAATCCGGGTCATTCTCTTCAATGCCTTTTGGTATATTCTATTGTATTGGTGAGATCCAACCTTGTACCCATTTCATATTTCATTATTGGAATATTGCTGGACTAATGTCCTATGGTTTTTCCTTTTTGAGGTGTTTCACGTTAAAAATCTTAGCATATTGTGGTGTGTTTTTTCTTGTTATTTGCTTGACAATTTATTGTGATTATATCTTGTATTCTATTTCAATTTGATTTTGTTCCATTGATTTGCACAAGGGAATAAGGAAAGTGTAGTTTTCCAAACAAGATGAGCCATCTCACTTAGTTTTACTCTTTTGAAATATTTGGAATGGATTCATCCAAGCAAGGCAAATGTGTGGTGCCACGTGAATGTACTCTCCACTCTGGATCCTTTTTTGATCGTTAAACTTATGCTAACATTCTTCCTATTTTGGTGGTTGATATATGACAAAGAAATCAGTAAAAGTGAAAAGATGAAGGTTGGGGCTTTTAATTTTTTCATCACATGTCAACTATAAAAATTGGTAGAGCGTTAGCATAAGTTTAATGATCAAGAGAGGACCCAAAATGTGTATTCTTATTGCAACCCTTGTTGACAGTAAATTTACCAACTCTCCCAAAATTTTAAGGTTTTAGGAGATACACAAATTAATATATTTTAACACCCCTCATCAGGAGGAACACTATTCTTTATTGGGAACACACTTGGGGAGCTATGCATACACACACACATAACACTACATCTGAGAAAATACTTCTATTGGGATTTGGACCCACGACCAAAACTTGTTATGATATCATCTTAAATAAAACAATTAACCATCTCTCCTAAAATCCTAATAAGGTGATAGGAGAGGGATGAGTTAATATACTTATTACATTTCAATACTCCCCCTCAAGAGGGACACTCCTGGACAATTAACGTGGGGGAACTAGGTGTGAGGTCCGGGAGGATATATGTGTTCACAGGGATTTGAACCCGCTACCTAAAACCTGCTTTGATACCATCTTAAATAAAACAATTAACCGTCCCTCCTAAAACCCTAAGGTTGTAGAAGAGGTTAGAGTTAACATACTTATTACATTTCAATAAACCCTACCTTGATTTTTAATGGAGAATGGAAGGCCTAATAGCACCACTTAAGTTCTTCATAGTCTAAAGGATATTTTGACCACTCTTTTTTTATATCTCTACTTCTTATCTTCTTGAGAAAGGATCAGTTCCAACATGGAATGGACAAGGATCAGTTCCAACATGGAATGGACAAGAAACATGTCCATTACCAAAGGGCGTGTGAGGATAAGTTACTTTACAAGGATTCTTTATGGTTTTTGTCTTCTATGGGGTCTACTGGGTATCTCAAACAAGTTGTTGCTTACATCTTTTGCCTTTAGCTGCCTCTTTACAGTCACCGCACTCCATTGCTATTGTTGTCATCATCGCTGTCATTGTTGTTGCTGATGGAGGGTTGTTGTGATATAGATATTGGAGTGAGGACATCCTCACTATAGTTATATGAATTGTGAGGTACAAATTTATTTTCATTTCTATTTATTTATTTTTATCTTAGATATACTCTATCTGTATAATATAATATTCGGCTCATTGCAACTAAAAAGAAATGTATAAAGCTTTTACATGGCATTCATATCCCTTCCTCCCAAATTGTGCTCAATCTTTCATAAAGTAATATCTAAAGTTTCCTATTCTTTCTTTTTCTGTTTTTTTTTTTTTTTTTTTGGGCATGCATGATGTGTTTTGGGGAAGGGTAGAATTGCCATGAGCTGAGCTTTACTCAGTTCTGCTTAAGCTTATCATGCAAGGACCAGGCTCGGGCTCAGCTCAAGTTGATCATTACAAACTTAGGTGCCGAACTTAAGCTTGGCTCATTAAAATTGAGGCCAACTTGGTTAAAAAAACTCAAGCTTATTGTTTCAGGCCTGAATTATAAAATCATATGAGCCAAAACATGCTCCTAGAAGGTTAAAGACAAGCTGGTTGAAATAAGCCCAACAAATATTATAATAAGCTGTATCTATATGTTATGTATAAATATAATTAATGTTTAAATATAGAATATAATAAACTTTATTTATATGTATTGTATACAAAAATAAGAACCTTAATAAAGCACAATTTTAGTGAGCTGACCCTGATACAGCTTGATTCAAAACTTAGCTAAATGAACTCAATTGGAGGGTTTGACTGCTTTGCAAACTTGAAACAAAGTTCAATCTTAACTCATAACAAGTCAAGCTTCAAACCGAATCAAGTTAACTTAGCTCATAGAAAGTCCTATGATGGGATGTCATTTATTTATTTATTAAGAAAAGGGGAAGGATGTTCTGTCCAGGACATCAAGAGATGTCATATGGAATAAAATGGGTGAGTGATGCATTTTTTGAATATGAAATATGCATTTTATTCCATATGATGGCCATGGTGTCTTGGACACCATCCTAGACACCAAATCCTGACAGAACATCCTTTCCTAAAAAGAATCTCAAGGCACAACAAAGTGATCTGGAGACATAAGGAGACAAGATGCATCAAATCAATCCTTAGAAAGCAATGCAAGTCACATCATAAAGAAAATTAGACAGAGAAAACTACACATGAATATAAACCTCTGTGACCAAATCTGGTGTGATTGACACGTGATGTGTTTTGATTTTTTTATTTATAATGATTTGTTTTTAATTGGTGCAAAGGATCTTCTCCTGCCAGCCTATGACCTGTTAAGGCCCTGTCCAATAAGTGGTAGGATACTATTTGAGGAAAAAAGTGAATTGCAATTTTCGAATTGCAATTTTTGAAAAATGCAGTTCACTTTTTCTCGCCAATCATCTCCTGCCACTTATTGGACAGGACCTTAGCAGATCATAAGTGGCAGGAGAGGATCCGGTCTAATTGAATTGGATGCCTCTTTCTGGGCACCTATTTTCTTTTATTTGAGTACTCATATTATGCTTTTAATCCTATATACATTATTTGTGGGTTTACCATCACATCACGCATTGGTCACAGAAGATTTGCCCCCAATGTTCATTTTCTTCTTTTCGTGCCATTTGGGTCAAGGAGGCGGAAATATTCAAAGTGATTTTCACCTTTTGGGGGTATGTGTAAATCACTTTGACACTGATGTGCCCACTCCCTTGACCTTGAGGTTAACAGACAATAGAGACGCGTAGAAAATCCTAAACGGATGTTGTGCTTCTTCCGCACATCTTTCTCTACGTCTTCCAACAACAACTACCCACTTCATCACCCATTTCCTAATTTCAAAAATCAACTGATAGGCTACAATTAAAAAAAAAACGAAGAAAAGAAAACAACTAAGAATCAGCCATCATCCACAGTGTTCGGTTAAACCTGGATAAGGGTCAACCGTCAACCTGACCCCATCACAACTCACTGACTTTCATACTTTGCTTTGAATTAATCTGAATACAAATTGGAAGAAAATGTTGTGTTGAAAAAGTATATGCAATGTGTGTGGTAAATGATAGGCTGACATTTGTTGCGTTGGAGCTAAAAACATCAAAAAGAGTGTTCAGATAAAAAAATAGGTGTTCAAAAAGGAGACACCAAATTCAAAAACCCATCATGTGTCAATCAATGACATACTTATATAGGTCTGTGTAATCATTCTCCATAAAAAACTCCTCCCAACGCCAGAAAAAAAAAGGAGAATGATTGTCTGTTTTGAGACAGACTTCTATTATTGTTCATTGATCACCACATGATGTGTTTTTGAATTTGATGTCTTTTATTGACCACTTACTTTTTCAACTGAACACTTTTTTGGACCCTTTTACCACCCCAAAACAGCACATGTCTGTTTATAATTCACCATATACACTACGGAGGCATTTTTATCACAGAACATTTGCTTCGCTTTTTCGTACGTGTTGACCCAAATATTATAGTTTTCTCTTTTATTTTTTAATGAAAAACAAAATTTGTCCACATAAGCAACGTACGGTTGTGAAATTTATTTGTCAAATGAGTTTCTTTTCAAGATTTTGAAATTTCCCATGTCCAATGATTGTATCTATCCTCATTTGTCTCCATTTATTTATTTATTTTTCATCCTCTAAATTATCTAAACTCTTTATATATATATTACCAAAATATTCTCAATAGTTTATTTATTTATTACAACAACTATACCAGTGGACTAACGTTTTGGGGGTATTTTCATCAAAATAGTCGAAGTCGACTAGGCTTAAAAAAGAACAACAATAGATGCTTTTTCAACATTAGTGATAAATGTGCAGAAAATCTAGAAAATAAATGGAGATAACTAAGAGATACTATTAAACAATGGAATACATAGAATTACATTAATTCCACTTATGAGCCTTATCCCCTTCCATATTGGGAAGGTAGTGGGTTAGGTTGAGTTAGGTTTGGGTTGAATTCACAACTAGGTGTAATAGCTATGTTCCTGAATATACATAAATTTTATTTAATTCATAAATAAGAGCCTACACCCTTGCAAATGTATACAAAAAGTCATACATAGGCCCCACATTCATAAGATAGACCCAAATACATGGACAAGACCATTGGACCTAGTATAGGTTTTAAGTAATAATCCTTAAGATCACCAAACCCATTTGTCTAAGCCCATTAGCAAGCCCAAATAACTTGCTTGGGATTCACATGAAAACGATTTGAATAAAATCAAATCTAGATTCTCTTGGATAAATAAGAAAAGTTATGCCATTCATGGAATACAAATAGTTTCATAAATTGCACTTCTCTCTAAGGCTAAGCATAGGCCTGAGTCAGCCCAAGCTTGGCTCGGTCCAATCCAAAAATTGGCCCAAAAAAGCTCATCCCGAGCTAGGCCCGATCCAAATTAAATGCCCAAACTTTTATCATATACATATATATACATATACATATACATACACATATACATGTATAAATAAAATAACTATATATATACATGTATATATATGTGTGTGTGTGTGTAAAGAAATTGTTTTGTGATGAAAAGTGTTTGTAATGTATATGGTGAATTATAAGTTGACACGTGTTGTGTTGAGGGTTAAAAATGTCGCAAAAAGAGTTGAGATGAAAACGTATGTCAAAAAAGAGACATCAAATTTAAAAAAAAAAACATCATGTATAGATATATTTATATAAAACAAATAAGCGTACATCAATAGCTTAGTTGGCTAAAGAGTTTAATATAGAGAAGATCATGAGTTCAATTCTTATTAAAATAGTGTTTTTTGAAAATATTATAGGCCATGAGCTGGCTTGAGCCCAATAAAATAACTATGGCCTGGCTTGGGCCTAAAGTTTCTAAAAATGTTCGAGCTCAAGCCAAACCAAAGCCCGAAACTACTATAGCGGGCGGAGCCCTGAGTTTACCCTTGTCCATGCACACCCTTACTTCTCTCCAAACAAGGAATGTGTAACCATTTTTTTAGATTAAAATGGGTAAGAACATCAAATCAACACCTAATCAAGGGTTTGATAAGATTCTAACCCCAAGTTTATAAATACCTACATTTGACATAAATAAATAACCTTAAGCAAAAGACTTTAAGGAATAAGTTGTAGAGTGAAGAAGGCTCAAAAACATCTTCATAGCTTTCCAAAGGCTTGAAGACTTAAGGCATACTTTTCAATCTCTCCATCAACCATAGTTCGTTGCTAGAGAAAAGAAGACTTCTTGCATCTCAAAAACACGCTACAAATCTGGCCATAAAATCGAGATTTATGGTGTTTATCTCATTTTCAGATAAAACGCAAAACCCCAAAAAGAAGCGATTCTCTTGTAATCAAACACCATCAACACCTGAATTCAAGAAATACGCTATCAGGCCCTTGGATTCGATTGACGAGAATTAGAGGTTTTATTTTTTTTGTAAAAGAATATAAAATCAAAGAATTGTATTCCATTCATTTAATCAAAATATTCATTTATTGAATTTGTTACATACTTTTCGTGTTGCAGATTTACGCACGAAATTTGTGTCTTCAATTCCCAACCCAAATTTTATTTGGGTTAAAAAAGCAAGGCTAATTCCACTTGATAAGAAACTTGTTAACCCTATTCCAACGCACCAACCTTTTTAATTTTCCTTTTTCTTTTAAAAAATGGCTATTTGTAAGATGACTTTTATATATTAGATTGCCACTACTACTGATTTTTTCCCTTTTTCAAAACAAAATTCTAATCCCTCTTAATAAAAAAATAGCTTGTTAACCCAAACACAATTGATCAATCATTTTAATTTATTATTTTTAAAAGGGAAAGGATCTGCTGCACCCAAAACAACATGTCCCCCATGTCCCTACACACAAAAGGTGACGTGTATCATGGTTCAAAATCTTGTGCGAGATGGGTCATCTTGTGCAAGATATCTCGGTATCGCATGCATGCAACACAAAATGACCATGTACAATGATAATTCAGGCCCTATAAAGGATCTTGCAGTGTGTCTCGCGTTTCACGCATCGTATCACAAAAATAGTCATTTTGGTCATTTTCTATTTAAAATATAAGGCGAGGTGTCTCGTGTCTCATAGCGGAAGAATACCCCGTATCGCAACGTATTAAAACTTTCGAAAATCCTTTTCTTTTGTTGTAATTTCTTGCTAGATTTAGCTTCTATAGCCTAAATCTATGACTCCACTTGAGTCCATTTCTTTTGAGAAGGGAGATTTGAGCCTGATCGAAGGATTGAACCTGAAACCCTATATCTCAAATTTTTTCTCTAATCCTTGTAAATTTTTTATATGTTATACATTTCTAATAGATTTACACACTCATGGAAAAAATCATGAAAAAAAATTTTTTTTTTAAATTAAAGAAAATTCAAAAAATTATATGAAATTAGCATTGTTTGGTCTAATTTTTTTATATGGCATACTGCATACCATTGTGCATATAATATGTCACTTTGATAGATTTCTGGAAAATAAAATTGTATTTATTTAATAATTAAAATTTTCTGAAATTTTCCAAAAAATAAGAAAAAGTTCAGTTTATACATTTATATTATTAATAATGTTTTATGGATGTGGATTTATAGTTTTATTTTGCAATGTGCAATGTTATTTACTTATTTATCAACCGCTTAATACTTAAAATACTGCACATGTGCAATAATGAGTGTCACGAGGGTACCGATTCCCAACTATTGATATCCAAGCGTGTAATGAAGTAGAATGATTTTTTAAGTGTTTAATAATATTTATTATAACATTTCCTAAGATTACATTCAAAAATTCTAAGGTTTACATAGTGTTTCATAAATTCTATAAGCGACAACATATGTC
>JAOXJP010265329.1:0-20642 GCA_025762735.1 Platanus orientalis
TTTTTTCAGCGATGAAAATGTCTCTATTGTGGGGCGGGGCAGGTCGGTCAGCTTCATGTCGTGTCTAGGGAACCTGAACCCAATTCATTTTATTTACCACAAAAAAAAAAACCCAATTCATTTATTAATTGTGTTAAAAAATGTTGAGCCACTTTGACCCAAAACATGTTTTCAGTTTACCTTAACCCGCTTATATCATGTTGGGTGCATGTCAGGTTTGCGGTTTACGTGGACATGGTGGTGGATCAGATTCATGTAATATCAAGTTGCGAGCATAACACTATTGGGGTCAACTCCAAACTGAATCATTTATTAATCATGTTAAAACGAGTCGTCCGCTTTGTCCTAAAACTCAACCCTAACCTGTTTGTTTTGTGTTGGATTGGTGTGAGTCGAAGTATGTCGATATCTACTTTGGCCTGAAACATATGCAGTCAACCCTAACCGCTTATTTTTGTGTTTTTTATCCATTCACCTCTCTGCTACATGTTTGTTGAAAGTTTAATGGAAAAATATTATTAAAATTTATTTTTCTTTTATATGCTGGTATTAACGGACTTTTACTTTTATTTACTCTTAACTGCCACATATTGAATGTTCAATAGAAAAACATATGTGCTCAGTAAATCTTTTTGTACTTTTCAATGTATGGTTTTATTAGTATGTTTTAATTTTTATTTCTATTTTATCTCGTGCATCGCATGGGTTGTCTACTAGTAAAAGAAAGAAGATAGAAAACTTGGGACAGGTGACAAAAGAAATGTAATCCAAATGAGCAACAACTAATGACCGTGGCTAGGGGTGGCAATTCGTGCTGGCGGGTTAGGTTTGTGTTGTGTTGAGATAAGGGTATACGACTATATGGCTCAACCCTAACTTGATCTATTCATTAATCGTGTCAAAGTGGGTCCACCTGCTTTGACCTTAAACAAGTTTCCAGTCAACCCTAATCTACTTATTTAGTCTTGGATTCGTGGGTTATGTGGTAATTCATGTTGGCGGGTCATATTCATGTTGAATCAAGTTAAGGGTATACGACCCCCCAAAATGAATTACCACATAACCCACAAAACCAAAATGAAATAAGCAGATTAGGGTTGACTGTAAACTTGTTTAAGGTCAAAGCGGGGTGAACCACTTCGACCCGAAACACGTTTATAGCCAACCTTAACCCGGTTTTTTTTGTTGTTGTTGTTGTGTTGGGTTCATGCTCGGGTTCATGGGTCATGCCAAAATTTGCCACCTCTAACCGTGGCTTAACTAAGTGGAAGAGCGGGTTACACTTTGATGGGGAAAGATATCGAGATCTCTATAAATCAATCCCGATAAACCAGCCGAGTCCTGATTCTAAGGGAATTGACCCAAAGAATTCTCAGGGAGACCAACCTAGAGAACCTTCAGTGATCCCCCGACCCAAAAATATTGAGATCATCGGCAAAACGCCTGACTACCGGGTACTTAGACATAACCTGGAAACATCAAGTCACTTACTCTAGCCTTCGACACCCGACACCCCAAGTAATTCAGAAATATTCCCGAAATGTTGCTTGAATCACTCGACAGAAAAGATTGTATACGGAAATCTGCTTTTCTTGATGTATTAGGATGCCATTAGGAGGTGTACACATCAGTGTTGAAAAGCGATAAGCACCCCCCAAAAAGTGAAAGTCACTTTTAGGTACTGATATTCAGCCTCCTGATGTCATCCTAATACATCAGGAAAAGCAAATTTCCGTATATAATCCCAGCCCATCACTCGACACCAAACGACTAGTCATGACCTTAAAGCACCTTGTATCCGAAAATCCCTGACAAACAAAAAATATAAAGACCCCACCTTCCTTGCTTAGAGATAAGCATAACTTGAAAGTCGTTATCAGGAGAAAATATTCTTTACAGTTGACCTGACATACTGAGAAAATGATAAAGAGAACAGGAGGAGATGCAACGAAGAACGTAGGGAAAAATGACAGGCGAGATCTCATTTGATACGCCACTACTTAAGCCTATAAGTATGGGTAACGACTCGCTCTCCAAGTATGAGATAACATGAACCCTAATTAGAAATATTCTTTTCTACATCCCTCTATCGTCTGACTTGACCGTCGGAGAGCATGAAACTAACCCCCCACCAACGTCTAGCTTTTTGATTATCTCTCTTGGTGTTGTGTAGGGTTCATTGCGTCAAAGACCTAGGCTAACCGTGCGACCATCTAATTGGTGTGAAGGTACTCTTAGTCTGATACACCATCATACTTGAACGTGGAATCATGTACATATAGTAGATACAATTGTCACCCTCATTTATAAATAAGAGATCAGGCCATTGTCTAAAAGGCCTCACCATCATCAATAGTCAACTCTGCAACTGTGTTATCTACTTTCACCTTAAATCACTCAGTTACAATTCTCCTTGAGAAGAAGTTTAGTTCAGTTAATTTTCTTTTTTTGAGAGTACAGGATTAGTTTCATATCTTGTTGGAGTGTTCTTCAAACGATTCGTTGTGGGTATCTGCAGTGGCAATTTTGTGTAAACATTTCAATTTCTTGTGTTGTATGATTGGTTCTCTTTCCATTATACATTGAATTTTATTATTATTATTATTATTATTATCTATTGATTCAATAATACCTTAGTTTTAAATTAGCTTACTATGTTCTTCGTACACTATATATTAACATTTCTGGTCCTTTAGAATCGTCATTCTTGAGGCAAAAAGAATCCATCAAGAGATGAACCCTCTCCCTCCAACTGATCAAATAGCCAAAGAGAATGTTTCTTCGGGTTTCTCTAACTCGACGCCTTGGTCATAGGAAGACATTTGGAGATTGTTTCCATAAAATGCATATAGCAATAGGCTTCCATTACAAGGGATCATGAGCAGCCTACAACTTCTACAACTGAGGAAGACGACGATTATGGGTCAATACCCCTAATGGACGAGAGTGGATTTTGTCCGCTTCCCTGCCTCCCTGAATGAAATTCAGACTCATGTGACAAGCCAAGGCCCCTAAAGGATCACTAACAAAATACCACATTTAGAAACCACTCTAATAACTTTGAATAAATCAAATACATGCATTAGGATACAAAGGCTTCTTATTCCACAATGAAAACACTTTTTCACTCTTTCATATATTAAGGGATTTTACTTGGAAAAGAAAATTTTCCATACTAATGGATTCAGATCCATAACCATGGATTCCACTACACGAGATCTCGTAGCATTAACCAATGAGGCCATATCAATTAATATTACATAGAAGAAATCCATTATAGACACTAATACAAACAAACGCCTGATCTGCTTGGTGTCAAGGAACAAACACATCAGCACCAAAAAGTGATAAAAAAATCCATTATAGACACTAATACAAATGAACGCTTGGTCTGTTGGGTGTCAGGGAACAGACACGTCAACACCAAAAAGTGATTACACTTTTTAGAGGTGCACTTATCGCATTTTGACACTGATGTGTCCACCCCCTGACATCCAGCAGACCAAGCATTCGATAAGGGAGGTAGACAAAATCTTTCTCGCTAATGGAGTAATGAACACCTTAAAACGTGTCTTTATAATACGTTCAGTAGCAATTGTTGCGAAAAAATTAGAAAAAATGAAACTGTTCACTATCTCTAGTCCCATAAATATACTGTTTATTTGATTTCTTTAATTGTACTAAACGGATGAAAAAATTGTACCTGTTAACCCTCTCCAGTCCAAAAAATGCACTGTTTATTTGATTTCTTTAATTGTACCAAACGGATAAGCACAGGTTCCGAAAGTTATGCAAGTTATAAGATTTTATGCTCTATCAGAGAAATGCCAACTTCCCATTGACGAGTTCATAAAGATTATGATTGCATTGGTAACACTCCAAAAGAGTGATACTTGAATTCTCAGAGCGAAAGAACCAAAAGAGCCAAAAATGCTGTTTGGTAACACCAGATTAGCTCCATAGATTCCACTCAAAATAATGTCGATTTTCTGATTCTTTGGGCTATTATCTATTATTAATTTTTGCTGAATCTACATCTGCATCATCTTTACAGAATGCATTCTTGTCAGAATCCAGAATCAGGATTTTAGCACTGGATCAGTGGGAGTATTCCCAAATGCAATCTGTTTTTGAAAATTTTACAGAATCCCCGCTTGAAACTGTAACAAAAGATCTTCGAACTTTAAGTCTGCTTTTTCAAGGTATCATCCATATGTTTGAAAAGGTTACAAATGCTTTCAAAATGTAAAGAGCCCCCTGGTTTCCAGTTACTTCTCAAACTTATGAAAGATATCATCCATATGTTTGAAAAGCTTACATATCTTTCCCATATATTCAATTGATCATTGTGTTAATTGCTTTCACAGAAATACAAACCTGGAATAAAATATATGAATTTGTGGAGTATCCAATAATCATAAGCGCTAAAAAAAACTAATTAAAAGCACTAAAATGCATTGTGTACACCCAAGTTCAATGAAGAAAAACACCTTGGAAGGCAATTCAGGTAGAGTGGAACCTGTCATACTCGGTTACCTCGTCGCTTAGCCTCTGAGTGATGGGCATGAGTTCTTTCTTCTTCATTGATGTCTATATTTACCCTCACAAATGCATACAGCTCGTCAAGGACCCACCACTGAAGCAGCTCATTTGAAGGGTACACACCACTAAAGCTCAAACCCATGACAATATAACACCATATGGCACAAACTCATCAACGGGATGAATTTGAAATTGAAGCATATACATGATAGAAAGAGTATATACACTATGGAACTACCTGAAATTTTTCCAAAATTTTGCGTGTTAAACAGAAAATAGTACTTAACGGATTCTACATTGGGTGGCTACCACCAGTGGCAGTATTACTACTATTACTACCACAAAAAATCAACAACAACATGGTTAGCATCTGATGCAACAACCGGGCCTTCTGATGTTAGACGGGTGTTGGTAGGACTAGAAAGAAGATTCTTGGGCAAGGTCTAGCAACCCTTTTCCTTCCTAGACCCACTGCAACCAGAACAAACACTAATGAAGAGATGTTAGTCGTGCTAATAACTATGAATACACAAGATGCAGCAGTTTTACCCGTCACCAATTGCGTCAAACAACAAGAATTACTTCCAGAGCTTGACAAACTTGTCATGACTAGCAGAAGCTACCAACCCATTCACATTTGACACTGCCAAGGCAGCAATTAGTCCTTCATGTGCAGACAAAGTCATTGTCTTGTTCTCGAACATGTTCCAAAGTTCCAAAGACTGTAGAAATGCCCACAATTCCACATAATTAATCAACCAATACATTACGAACTAAATGCAACAAAGTCACCTTTTATTCCCAATAAAAATGGGTTTAAGCCCCTTGAAAAACACTAATGTCGGTCTGATGGGAGATAAGGGAACAACAATGAAGTGTTATTAACTGCATTACTTGTGCTAGTTTGTCCTACATTTAGTATCAAAATAGCATACTACTCATAGTTGCAAGAAAGCTTAGTATAAGGTGGGAAGCTCATTTGGGAAGCCAATTCAATTTGTCTCCCCACATAGTGGGAAGCACGTTTCCCACATTCAGCAAGGCACGATGGAGCGATTGAAAGAATGAGTGGTAACATCTAGAGAATCACTAGGAAGCGAGTCAAGAAGCGATATGCTATTGGTATTGAATAACAAAATTCTATGAGATTTTGTAGTAAAAAAGATTTATTTATTTATTTTTTATTTTTTTTGGTAAGGCCACTTGGGCTTGTTGCTGCCACATACGGTGAACCCGCACTACCACTGGCAAGGAGGGGAAAGCATCAAGCCAATCCATTGGGGATGCCACCCAAGGGACTAGTATTGATTTTCTTATTTATATTATTTTATTCCAATCCAATAAAAAAGATTTAAATCCTATAGTCTTTATATAAGGTCTTCCATAGATACCTAGTAATTCATGAAAAAAATCTTATGTAAGGTAAAATCTTAAGTATGGCTGAGCCATATTTAATAACAAAAGTGGTTTGCAGTTTGATATATATGTCATGATTCATTGATACTTGCATAGTGTAGATTTTAGGTTTTTTTTTTATTACTTTATTGAGTTTATTCACTTTATTATATTGTAATTGTACTATTGGTTGCAGCTTATCTTTATTTACTTCCTATTACTATTTCTTTTGGGATAAATATTAGTAATCACTTATTATTATAGATTATTTATAGTAGTTTTACTTATTGGTAATAGACTTTTTGTTGTTTACTTCCTAGTTGTGATCACTTCTTCACCTAATATTTTCATTTTATTAATCGTTTTCCATTTTATTGAAATTACTTTCAAATTGCACTACACTTGCTTCCCGACTGCTTCTTGATCGCTTCTCCAATAGCTTCCTACTCGCTCTCTAGACCCTTCTTAGTTGTTTCTTGCTTCTTGTTTCCCAAGGATTTATTGAGCCTCGCTTCCTGCTTTCGCTTCTCGCTCTGATACTATAGTACTACACAATACTCAAGATAATGTACTATCCATGCACTAGATGTGGCCTACCAATCAGTGAGCCAATTCTTGAGGGTATATTGACCTAAAAACTTCTGATTTGGTTCCAAAACTGATATAACCTCTTTCATGAGTCTGATTACACTACAGATTTGCCCTTCAGGCAAGAAGTGGCCTGGACTGCAGTCAAACTAACACACTACCCTGCCATGTGGATAGTATGGGATGTAACTCTAGTCAATAAAAAAAATATATATATTCTTATAATTTTGGCATGTATGGGATACAAGTGGACAATGTATGATGTATCCTACCACACCAACATAATGAATATCCTGGCTCCATCACACAAGATCGTATTCCAGTTACACAGGCTTCATGGTATTCTAGTAATTAAATAGCAGAATACTTTAGTACAACTACTACACCTAATGTCTGTATTCATCAAACAAAAACTATACCTAATGAATGCATTGTTCCACCACTGAGATATTAAAGAGTAGGTAAAATTGCATGATAAAACTGCTTGAAATAGAGAAGCAGTGCAACTTGCCTGGTAACAACCAATCACTAACAATGAAGTGTATGTGGGATGGAAAACACAGGAATGGAACTTGTTTCCATTACAGCTCAACTCATGAACGCACTCTCCTTCATTTCCAGAGCCAATTTTCCAGACTCTGACAGAGTCCTCACTCACAGATGCCACAAATTCACCAGAAGGATCCCAACACACAGAATGAACTTGTTTTGTATGTCCCTACAATTACAAACCCATCAACAAAACAAACAGGGTCAATTCCTCAGTACAAAGACCAAATAAATAAATAATTAAAAAAGGAAGCAAGGTGATATATGTATAGGTATGTGATACATGAGATCTATACCAATGGGAAAAAAGGAGACAATTACTAGTTAAAACTTTTGCAGTAAAAGTCTTTCTGTGGCAAAACAAACAAAGGTGTAGCCGAAAATCAGGGTTAGATGTGGTTTAGAGCAGGACAGGTCAGATGAGAAGTAAGAGGGATTTGTGCAGTGGCCAATAGATAAGAAAATTAAAGAAAAACAAGAACAGGAAAGAAAGAAAATAATGAAGTCAGTCACACAGCTTAATATTAGAGTCAACCGAGTCTCACCTCAGGCCCCTAATTCAAAATTCCACTCACGCCAACTGTTCAAAGTTCAGAGAGAGGAGTTTACATGCTGTTTGAGTCCTTTTATTAGTGGTTTTATTGTTTTATTTGATAGTTTATACATTATTAGAGGTTAGGACATAGATGGAATTATTATTATTATTGTTTTTGGGCAAAGTAAACAGCACATATACTATTCAAATTTAAATGCTGGTCGAAATTCCCTGAAAAGACTTGATCTTGGTAGTTTTTATTCTTAGAAAGTCAATGTTATAATGCTTTTGAATTTAGGAAAGTCCTAAGCAGCAAGTAGCCTAGTAGTATAGGAGTTTCTAATTTGCTTTCTTGCTATTTTCTCGAGTTTGTGAGCCTATCTATAGGGCTGCACGTTTTTGTATGATGAAATGAATACAACTTTTGGCTGCTTTCTTGCTCTCCATGAGTGGAACTCTTTCTCTTCAAGTTTTTGGTGCCTAAACTTGCACCCATGGATGGTGATGTCAAAGCGCTTATGAGATGATTGATTACCCACACCAGGTACTATTCTTATTTATCTTCTTTTTCTTCCCCTTATTATTCTCCTTCTTCATTACTGTTTGCTGCCATACACAGAAAACCCTTTTCTCTTTCATCATTCTTTCAATTTCCATTTACTAGAACCCCGATTTTCCACTCCTTAACCATCGGCCTGACCACAAATCACCTCTTTTCTCTGATTTCAACCAGAAGAAGTCTATCTTAATACCCTGCTAGTTTCGGTCCTATCTCATACCCTTTTGGTCTGGGTATTCTTCCTTTTAACCCACAAAAAACCTCCCATTGTTTCCCTAGCGTTTTATTCCTAGAACATAATCTGTCTTAGTAATGTACCTGTCCAGAAATCAGACTTGACATAGCCCATTATAACTTCTGTCTCAGCCTTAACCTGAACCCTCACACAGTCCTATATTCTCTGCTGTTTTACCTTACTTAATCCACACCAGTCCTTAATTTGACCAAACAGCCTCTGTTATGATCAGGCTACATTCATAAATCTTAGTATCTGATGTCTATATTAAGCTCAACCCTGCTGTCCTCAACCCTGAATTAGTTCCTGAAACCAACCTGTATTACTTTGGTGATATTCTGACCCTGGTTTGACTAATTACCACAACCCCTTGGTAACCAACAGCTTGGTATTAGTTATTTGATTGGTAAATTTGGCTGGTGCTGCATCAATTTTGGTATCAGAGCTTGTGTGCTACATCACACCCTTTAACAGATTGGTGGAGTCAGTGGTAGCAAAGCTCTATAGTTGATTAGCCAAAAGATCCATAGGGTTATCCATGAAATTTAACCATTGAATGTTTAATTGGGATTCATTGCACGGTTGGGTGTCTAGGGAGGGCTTTTTTTTTTTTGGGTGAAAATAGGGAGGGCTTTTGTTTGGGGGTTGTTTTTGCTGGCTCCAGTGCATCTCTCATGCTGCCACCCTATCCCTTGTTTTTTTCTCTTTTTCTTCAATAAAATTCTTTACTCATCAAAAAAAAAAAAAAAAAAAAAATTGCATTGTTTGTTACATTAAGAGGAGTCCAAGTCAATAATTCCTGTATCGTAGAAGATCGGATCTTCGAGTTGAGGTTTTCGCTAATGCAGATTGGGCAGGATATGTGGATGATAAAAGATCTACTTTTGGTTATTGTACCTTCATTAGAGGTAACCTTATTTATCGGTGTAACAAGAAGCAGTTAGTTGAAGCCTAGTCAAGTGCAGAGGTAGAGTTCCGAGCCATGACACGTGTGAGATGTTGTGAATATGTGGCTTCCTAAGAGAGTTGGGTTCCACTCATGGTTCCATGCGATTGTACTGCGACAATAAAGTTGCCATTAGCATTGCCCACAATCTGTTCCAGCATGATAGAACGAAACATGTTGAGGTTGATATACATTTTATAAAGGAGAAGTTGTAAAGCAGACAAATTTGCATGCCCTTTGTGAAGACTGAAGATCAGATAGCCGATGTGTTTACTAAAGGATTGTGTAGTCCTAGTTTTAGTAGGATTACTAGTGGGTGAACCTGTGCTCGCACTGATGAATTAGTTAGTTTCAATCACCTAAAGAGAAACAATTAAAATCTAAGAAATAATAATAACTTATTGTTATGAAAATTTCAATGAATTGAATTATAGTAAAATAAATTGAGAAGCTAGTGTAGTACATAGAGAAAAAGATCGTAACTAACATAGGTGATAATTTATTGATAATGAATTTTATCATTTAAGAAAAATATATAGTCATCTCACCCATAAGTAGTTAAATCCCAAGCCATGTTCCCATTTGAGTCCACCAAAAAGAGTCAGCAACTACCCTGCTTGTCTAACTCATCAGTGCCAACCTGTAGCCTTGCTCGAAAGAAATGTCCAGCCAGGAGGACAGATTAGTGCCTTTTATGAAGTTGACCACGCAATTAACCATGGTCGAAGTCTTCCTCCCATAAGCAGTTAATTTGAGTCCACCAAATAGAGCCAATAACTTGGCCCTTAAAGAATCACCAATACCTGTTGGACCAGAATAAGCATGGAGCACCGCACCTGAGCTAGCTCTAAGGCTACCTGATGCAGCATATGACCCAAAAAAACACGGCAAGGCTTTTCTATGCTTGTCGTAGAAAACGCCGAGGTCAAGGGGCGGCCACATCAGCGTCAGAAGTGATTTACACTCGCCCCCAAAAAGTAAAAATCACTTTTGGCACTGATGTTTCCGCTCGTTTGACCGTCAGCGGAGGTTAGAGGAAGTTAGGGGTCAGCGTATAAAATCCAAGCCCAAAAAAACTAGTCTGATATAGCAACTTATGAGTTTTCCCATAGAGTAAGGTTTAGGGGTAAACAGGTTCTGTTTTGGGACACTTGTGGGCTGAGAATTTTGATCCCTGTTTAGGTACTGAAACCACAATATTCAGGGTGATAAAGAAACTGCAATACTGTGGTTTTGTTGGGATTAATTAGGGTGTAAAATAGTCTTAGCTAGGGGCTGATTTCTGGATTGATTCACCAACCTAATCAAGACCAAAATAGATGCCTAACACTGGGTTTATCAGCACAATTCCAGGAGCTGTCAACAGGGTTTCAAGGGTTCAGTGACTCACTGATTTTGGGTATATCAGAAGGGTATAGTAGTGGGGAATCTGTGGAAAACAATAGCACAGGTCAGGACTTTTATAGCATACTAGGGTTCTCTTGGGAATTTATTCAAACAGGTTGAGGGCTGATCTGAAAGTGCTACAGCAACAACAAAAATATACTCTAATAAGGTCTGCAGCAAGGAATATAACAGGGATTGTGGGTGAATAAAGGTGGACAGTAGGGGTGTTGGTGAAAAACAGGGTTTAAGATATAGGTGGGGGTGGTTTGTTGCCTACGATCAAGGTAGAGAATATATGGGACAGTTTTAAGCCTGTCGTGTGATTAAGATGGGTTGGGGTAGTTGAATATTGGAGATAGGAAAAAAAAAAAGGATCTGGGAATGAAGGCAGCAAGAGGTGGATTTTGTTTCAGGTTTAGTGGTTTAGAACTTCAAGAAACTTCTCAAGAATGGGGTCTGATGGCTTTTCCAGATTCTTCAAGGTTTTTTTTTAAAAAACCAAGAAAATAAGGAGAAAGAACGAAGAAGAAAAGGTAAAGAAGAAGAAGAAGAAGAACAAGAAGAAAGAGAGATAAAGAGATTCATACATACCTTGTGTTCAAGCCAGGCATAGACTTGAAGAAGAGAATTCAGCTCCATTCGTTGGAAGCAAAACCAGCCAATTTTATTTCGTTGCTCATTCTTGTTTACAAGGAAAAGCCTCTCTATTTAACAACCAAGTAGAGAAAGCAAAATGGAAACACCCATTTCCAAAACCCATCACATGTTCCCTTCCCTTTTAAAACAAAACAATAAAAGTCAAAAGACCTTAATACCCTTATTTAAACAAAACCGAAATTCCCTTTGTGTCCCAAACTGTTAAAACATGAACTAAAGACTTAAACTAAAAAATAACAGCAAACAAACTAATAGATCTCCACTCCAACAAGATGTACTCCATGTATCTTCTCGTGTCTCCATGTGTGGGCCCCACCAAAAGGCATGTGGGCCCCAGTTGGGCTTCCATGTCTGCATCACTACCACTCACCTTTGATAGTTCATGGTTCCTTAGCGAATATCCATCACAGTTGAGTATGATAGTATGCTCAATGAGAAAGTACCATAATGTAGCCTATGACCATATCATGGGGTGAGGATTGGGGAATCTGAGACCAATCCCTTGGAATGGAGTCTGTAGATATTCCTCTAAATGCCTGAACTGAAGTCGTCTAGTGTCATAGCAGCAATCCAATTTAGCACCATGTTGAGATGATCTGGAAATGTCTTGAAACAACCTACCTGGCATTTTCTCTCCCAAAATACTTAACAGAGTCACCGAAGCAGTGTTGTGCCACACATTTTTTTAATGTTTTTCTAAAGCGGACATCCTGCCAAAACCACATGATGTTGATGATATCCCTTGATAATCGATACAGCTCAAACTTGACCAAAACAATTTACTCTCATCAGGCATTTTACCTCCACCTGCTGCATTGTGCAAAGACTCCATTGGTTGGCAATCGAGCTGTTTGGGTTGATGCTGTCTATAGAGGTTATGATAGCAGCCTTGTTGAGGAACCTGGTCATATAATCATCATGTAGATTGGAAGTGGGTCATGAGAAGAGGACGTCAATGGCAGAGGTGGTCGATCGCATTAGAGTTGTTGGCAAGAGAGTGAGGTAGCCGAAGATCATCTTGAACAAATAGTGACCATTCAGAAGCATTTAGCTGAGCAAATACATATTCAGAAGGATTTGACTGCAGGATGAGGAGTCATAGTTTTTCTTCTTCTTCTTCTTTGTAGTCACGGTTTAAGATTTGTTTTTTGGTCTGTGTACTGGCAATTTTATGAGTTATATTATGCATCACACATAACCAAGATAATAATAGGATTTATAGGTAGAGAAATCAACGTACCTGCAAAATCATAACCCCGCAAAGAGAACGTTATGAGCGTACTTGGGTCCAACAATGTACCTGTAAATATATATATATATATATATATGAGAGAGAGAGAGAGAGAGAGAGAGAGAGTAGTGCCCAAGGGGAATTGGAAAATGGAGGATTCAGTTGGGTAGAGTTTTGAATTGTTTTGAAAACTTAAAATGAAGTAAAAATAGAAAAGGGTGGAGATCTCCAAAAAAATTGAGTGGATACGAGGGGTGAAATCGCGGGGGGCGGTGGGGAGTCAATAGGTGTAAATCTCCAAAAAAATTGAGAAAATCGCTGAGGTTGTCCAGCTGGACAACCCTTTGCTTTGGTATATATAGATTTGCAAGCTAGGTATGCACAATATTTACATATCAGCTTGAGGGGGAGTGTTAGTGTATATGGGCACAATATATAAGGTATCTGGGTACATTGTATATGCGTGGTATTCTTGTAAATACTTAATGTAATGTTTCTAGTATCTTTTAAATAATACATTCATAAATATGAGAGTTGATTAGAGACTCATATGATTTCCCCCTTTCTTCCTCTCTCTTGCTTCTTCTACAAACCCTAGCTACATCTTTACAGAAATCCACTTACAAGTCTGGGATCTTGGACTGGTTATGGAGTTTGTGGTGGTTTTGTATTCATTTTTAAAAGATCATATGGATTTAGTTATTTCTTGTTTGAAGCCGAAAACAATGTGCTGCACTTCTTTAAATAAATAAAATAAAATAAAAATGACCTGCTTATTTATCATGTATGTGGAGTATATAAGAATTAAGTTCATTACTAAACTACCTGTAACATGACATGATGGGTGCATGAATTACAAATGTTTTTTTTTTTTTTTTTGAACAATAAAATTTTATTCAAAGCAAAAGCAAAGCAAAACCTTTACCAGGCTGGTGAAAGGAAATGGATACAAAACAGAACATCAACAACAGAAAAATACATGGCAAGATCACTCAGGAACATTATAAATCTTATCCCAAAGGTATCCAAAACTCTTGCTCAAAATTCTTCCTTATGGAGCACCATTCTAGGAGGAGAGTGTTATACGCTAAAAGATGAAGAGCTCAGTGGGACTGATTTATTCTTGAAAATTCTGCTATTCCTTTCCATCCAATCACTCCAACAAAGAGCTCCTGGAAGGGATCTGCAGATGTTGTAGGTTGGTCAGCCTGGTCTATTTGCATGGCGTGCACCAACTGAACTTCTTGGATTTCAGGATTCTCAACATGGTTTAAATTGGCCTTTTTCATTGGGTTTGTTGGATAATATCCCTCTTATGAGTGGTCTCACCTCCATCTAATTTAGACCTGTGCCCCGTGTTGGAGTTGGCCACGAGGTATCTTGACACATGAGCCTAACAAACCTGGTACACTGACAAGCCTATGGTTTATTCTTTGTATTTTGTAATATTTCCAGACAACAGGAATGCTAGGGCTACATGCATTTAATGCATGTAAAGCTGCACACAGGTGAATGCCAAGGTCGCTGATGCATTTTTTTTTACAGGTGAGTGCTGCTGGTGCTTTTGTTCATACAGAGGGTTGCATAATTACTAGAACGCCCGTGTGTTAACAAAAACACCTAAGCGGCCTTGTTTTACTTTCTTTTAGAGCTAGCATTCCTCATTTTTGATAATCATCTTTCCCATCTGTACATGAATCTTGTTCTGTTTTCCCCTTCAGAAATATGTTCTTAGATGTTCCAAAGTAATATGACTACAAATGTGATCAGGTCAACATGCACACGTGCACTCATCTAGTACCCTCATAGAAGTCAGTGACCACCAAATATTTTATCTAATTTCCTAATTTAGTGCTCCCATAATGCTCTTCAAACCAGGAAACATATACTTGATAGCTCTAAAGAAGATATATGATAGTTTGAGATTTGTTTTAATTGTTTAAAGAGGAGAGTTTTGTGTATCTGACACTAGTATTAAACAGGCATCCAACACAGCCAAATTTTCAGATAAATGGAGTGTACTTGTTGCATGAATGACTTTGCTAGGCATAGGTCTGTATGTCCATGGTGGGTCATTTTGGGATGATGCACTCTGGGTCCCTTGAATGTCCAAGCATCTCTGATGTGATTGGAAAGTCCAAAGATATCCAAAGATATTGCTAGGTCAAAGTAGCTTCATGCAGCTTTCTGAACACCCATAGTACTCTTCATGACATGAGTAAACCATATATAACAATTGGGTGCACAACAGATCAGAAGCTTTATTAGTTTGTGAAATCAGTTTTGTGTCCTAACACAAGCAACCTCTGCTTACCCTTGAATGATTTGTAAGAACTTGTGGTTATAATCATTTGCTTGATGATTTGGTCACTCTACCTTCAATATCATGATATCGGTCCTATAAAGATGGATACCTTATTAAGAATGATCCTATATGCATCTACACCAATGTCACTTGACGTAAAGTCATAAATCACTTGATAGTGATCTTGATGCTGTTCTATGCTGGGCAGTGAGAAATGTTTGATTGCGAACTTGAAATCTGTTTATTAACCTTGCCCAGATTCAGTAATTGTTTAGTTCTGTAAGATTGTAGCAATAACTTGGCACTAGTGAATTGGTTTTATCGCATGGGATAAAATGAGAATATGTTTCATCTTTCTTTACTCAAATAAGATTTTTGATTTATTTTATTATTATTATTTGTCTCTAAGATGATTTTCTAACCTAGCACTAGCGAATTGGTTTTATCGCTTGAATATGTTCCATCTATTTTTTACTTAAATAAGATTTTTGATTTATTTTATTATTATTTGTCTCTTAGATGACTCTTTCTAAAATTCCAGTTTAAATGCTTTTGCTCTGTGGACAATAGTTAAGGGACCTTTTATTATGGTGAAGCATTACCTAAACAATGTACTTCATTTAATTAGCATTGTCCAATCACTTTTGAAATCCTATTGCCTAAAACAGAGCTGCTATGTATACTGAGCCGGATGAGTACTAGTTTTAAGCTCAAATTAGAGGTCTAAGGATTAACAAATGTTAATAATGATGATATTAATGCTAATAAAGTTGCTCTTTGATTTTCCTGTTACAATATCTGGTTTTTGATGAGTTTCTTTCTGAGCACTTGAACACCCAGTTCCTGTTACTAATGGGAAACATGTGTATCTGCTGGGAAACTGGCATGATGTTTCTCTTGTTGGATCTTACAGGTACATTTGCTAATTATCTCAGTCCCATCTAGTGGTGAGCTGTCTCAGAAGGGAACTCCTTTACCAGTTAAAGAGTGCTTTTATTTTTTAATTTCTATTTTGTTTAGCTTTTCTTTTCCACCTTTGAGGAGGTCAAACCAGAGGTCTCTCTTGTTCTCGACTCTCAAAACACTTCTTAGAAACCTGAAAAAAATGGGGCGCTTGTAGCACTTAAATTTTTTTTTTTAATGTTTAAAGAAATTCACAATGTGCTCTCTTAACATTTTTTGTACCCATGTCAATTTACTAGCACAGATTATGCCATTACCTTAAGGTATCGGTTAGATTGATGTAAGCTTTCATTTTGGTTAGTGGGAAATCATGTTTGCATTTTGATCTGAAAGGAAAAATCTTGCATGTGTACAAATCTAGGCCTACTTCCTATGCAATGACAGGGCTTAATTACACCATAACAGAAGATTGTTTGCTTGAAACCTATTTCATTGGTCTGATGTAGAAAAAAAAAAGGAAAGAAATAATGATGGGGGGCTTGAAGGACTTATAGCTCATATGTCTTTGACCTCCATTTTCTTAAACATTCGCCAGCCCATATGATTTGTGGACCGCATCATTTTAAATCATCGTGTTTGTCAGAAAATATCATTATTGGACTCTTAACTAACAAGATGTATCCGTTTATTGGTCCTGTATATACCGGCCAATAAATATACATTAATATTATTTATTAGCCGGAAATATTAGAGACAACATCACCATTACATTGGTGATTTATTTTTTCTTTCATTTGTTCTTTCCTGGAAAGAACAAGCTTTAAGGTGAGAGCCATTCAATTGTAACATGTAAGGCTTAATTCTTTAAGGATGAGACATGTGGCAAATTATGGGTGCAATGTGATAAATTATGGGTGTTCGGATCCCTTTAAATTAAATACATTAACAAGCTGTTAGAAACGGTTTTAAAAAATGATTTTGTCATCTTTGTGCCAAAATAAAAGTGGGACCCACTTGACGTTTGAAGCGGATCCACATGAGTTTGTGTTTACCTCAATGAGGAGAATAACTCTGTATGATCGGTTGCTCAAAACAGTTAATGAGTGAATGAGAAATTGTCTCCAAAAGTGTCTAGTTGAACATTGGTAAAAGGGTGTAAAACTTTAGTAGTACCACATTGGTTAGCTCATAAAAGTTTTAAGGTTGAAATCTTCATTGTGCATAAACTTGGGTTCCAAGGAGCACCACAATTTTGTGGAAGTGGGAGGACTTAGTCAACATGGGCTAAGCCCAAACACACGCATTAACTTTTTCTATCAAAACGTTTAAACTGTGAGTGTGTCTATTCATCTGTGCATTTTACCATTTTACCCTCATGACTATTTTGAACTGAACAGTTATAGTTTAACCGTTTAATTGCCTATTTTACCCTCGTGTCAGTTCCAAACAGATATAGACATGTCTATTCGTTTACATCTTTTTATATTCATGTATGTTCCAAACAGTCATAAGTTGTGCTTTTATGTTTATTCCGAATAGTCATGAATGATGTATAAATATTATGTTTCTCTTTCATTTATGCATCCGACAACATCCGAAATATTAAACATCATAAAGTCTTTGTAAGAGAGAGAGAAACACAGTTTTGGTTTGTCAGGCATGTAGATTGCAGTACTTCTTCTGTGTGTATCTGATCATTATATCTTAGGAGACAGACGTCCAAGAATTTCATAGGCACCATTGTGAGGGGCGAAATCTGTCTTAAAGACATAGTGCCAAACACTAGCCTTAATCAATTGAAGTTTCTGATTTTTGAATCATCCAGTTTATAAGTCATTTCTATTCATTTTATTTTCAAGAATTTTAGTTATATGAAATAAATACTTATTGTTTATAGAATGGCAAATTTGTATATTCTATAGTTAATAACACATGCAACATTTCTCGAAACATGTATATAAAAAAAAATTAAAACTCCAATCAAATTTGGGCGAGAGTTTAATTTTTTTGTTTGTAAACATTCATTGCACATTAATGCAGTTTAAGTTACTCCAAAGGATATTGAGTCATTCAATTCGTGTTTGAGCCTCTCTGTTACTTTATTACTTGTTTCTCTTTATGTTATTATATCAATTGATTTAAATTGACACATGGGATGTACCATATGGGGACTTGCCCTAGATGGCAAAGCCTTGGTCTCGATTTGCTCCAGATCCATCCGAGCAGTGGTCCAACATTGAACCATATGAAGATATATAATGGGGCTCATCTTCATCATCATCTATTGAAATATAATAAGTATATTAATTCATACCTCTCTTACCACCACAAGGTTTTGTTAGGATTGTTGTATCTTCTTCTTTGTAGAAGAAAATGAGATGAAATAAAATCAACAAGCAAACGAAGAACGAAATCATGCACAATACAAGGTTTACATGGAAAACCTTAGTTTGTGGAAAAATTATGGAGCCACCAAAAAAAACTTTCAATATTAGGAAGAAAACTCATCTTTCAAAATCTCACTTTGCATGCAACCTTAGAACAAAAACATATAAATACCCCAAAACCCTAATACATATGCGGATACGGGTTCAAGTCCGATCCGGTTCATAAAAATGGGTCAAACCAAAAATTTCACACTTGGGTTTTTCTTCTGGTTGTATCCGTGTTAGATTTCGGTTGAATTCTTGATGCTAACCCAACAAATCAAACTTTACACATTACAAGTTTTGGGAGAGATGGTTAATTTATTTCTTAATATGGTTTTTAGAACAAAGTGAGGTTGCGAGTTGAATTTCGATGGACACAATTATTCTTTGGGATTTGATCACATCAAGCACTTTAAGCATGAATAGAAAAACCACAAAAGACAAAAACACAACCCACAAAAAGACAATAAATCCATTTTTTTTACATGCTGATGACGATCTTGAAGAGGCCCCATTGGTTTTCGAAGAAGGGGGACAAACAACTATCATTGAACTCAAAGAAATGAACCTTGGTACAGCCTATCTTCATTAGTTCTTATTGAGCCTTAAGAGGAACTTGATTATATCAAATTTCTTCAGGAGAACAAATATTTCTTTTCCTGGACCTATAAAGAGATTCCTACACTCATCTAGGGCTGTAAACAAAGTGAATTCAAATTGAATATAGATGCATCCGTATTTGTATTCGTTTAGTTAATCGAATATCAAATGCGAATTTGAATATCTGCATATATTTAAAAATATAATCCGTATTCATATTTATTTACTTAAACGAATTTTAGATATATCTTATTACACTTTTTAACAAAAAATTAAATTTTAAGTGGTGACACATAATTTGAGGGATTGTCGAAGCTTCTCACACTCTTCTATAAGAACAACAATTGTAGGCGTCAAATAGATTCACAAGATTTTTTAGTGGATGCACACAATAGCTTCCTCTTCTTCGTTGACAGCAAGTAGAAACTATTCATTACCAGTCCATACATATACAAGTTGTGCAGTCAGATGAAGGGAACCTAGACAAAAGAACTCATCGTTCTTGCTAATTAACTTGGGTAGGTTTCTCTCAGGAGACTGCCATGGAAACATTGAACCTGGTGGTGGAGCTTACGTGAAGCATGAGTTCTTTCTTGGCTGATGACTAGTCTCTCTCTGCCATAGTCTTCTTCTCTCTTCAACTAACTAAGCCCCAAAATTAAGGCTTTTGATTCCTTCAAAACATCTAGACAATGATTATTATTTACCTAAATATCCTTTCCATGCTAGAGATAAATAACATATATAGTGGTGCATTGGAATTATCTCTTGCACAAAAAGTGTATTAAGGCTATGTGTTGCTTTCTAAACAAAAGACAAGACAAGATTAAGTGGGAGAGAATTGATTCCATCATTGTTTCTCTCATATAATAATTTACCAAATTATCCTTTTTATATCATGCCCATATATATATAGACTTAAACAGTCGAATATTTATCGGAGCGGATGTATACGTATCCGTATTTGGTTTGTCTATAATCAAATATTTATTAAACGAATCAAATATTTAAACAAATCGGATATAGATGCATCCATATTCACCTTAGTCGAATTGAATGTGAATCAAATACGGATGCTTGGACGGATATTTGACAGCCCTAGACTCAACTCCAAGGTAGTAGTCTATCACTTGGCCATCAAGCATGGTGTTCGGCCTATTAAGCAAGTACAACGCCAATTGCAGCTAGAAATAATTCCACATATGAAAGTAGAAGTCAACAAGCTCATTGAAGCTGACTTCATTTGTGAAGTGAAATATCTCACATGGATTTCCAACATGGTCCTAATGAAGAAAAAGAATGGATGGGTTCAATTTTGCATTGACTTTCGTGAATTGAATAAGGCATGCCGAAAAGATGATGTCCCGCTTCAAATCATAGAACTCATGATTGATGCAATTGTAGTGCATGAGGCTTTGTCTTTGATGGATGGCTCTTCCAGGTACAATCTCAAATGACACCCTAACAAAAAAAAGTGTAATAAAAAGTGCTCGCTAGATGTAAAGTTTGAAGGGACAGTCTAGACCAAAAGTAGAGCAAAAAAAAAAAAAAAAAATGTAATGCTCTTGGCCTGCGCGAGCATAAACTGTGTACGAAAAAATTAAACCCAACACCTTGGGTTTCTCCACTACACTTTTGGCTCACATGAGCATAAACTATGAATGGCTCCCAAACAAAAAAAAAAAAAAAAAAAAAAAAAAAAAAAAAAAATATTTTAAAGCTCCTGGCACACATGAGCAAAAACTGCGTATGGAAAAATTAAACCCAACACCACGGGTTTTT
>JAOXJP010265338.1:0-20640 GCA_025762735.1 Platanus orientalis
AAACAACTTACCCCCAATCTCAGGAATGTAGACCAATATTAGGAGTTAAACCCCTAGACCTTTGGGTCTAGACTTCTTCTCTTCCTCCGAAGAGGAGAACCAATGTCCAACTTCATCGGTTAACCCCAAGTTGGTAGCTACTCCTAGAAAACCTTAACTCTCTCATAAAAGGGTTAGCGACCTTTCACTCACTAGCATCACGGGCCAAAGAGTGGGTCCGAAAACCACGGGTGGGCGGGGGAACCTGAACCCCCCCCAAACACTGATGTCCACAGTGTTAAATGACAAGATCAAAGTAGCTCAGAGTTTAGATCCCTAGATTCAAAAAATTATGGAAGAGGTCATGAAAGTATAGAAAGAAGACTTTGAAATTAAAAGAGATGATTCTCTTTGGTATTGTTAAAGGTTGTGTGTACCTAATGACCCCAAACTTAAAAGAGAAATTATGGAAGATGCAGATGAAATGTTGTTTCAGTTCATCTAGGGAGTATAAATATGTATAAGGACATGAAATAGTACTATTGGTGGAATGACATGAAGAGGAAAATTGTGGATTTTGTATCTATGTGTTTGACTTGTCAGCTTGTGAAAGTTGAACACCAAAAGCCTGCAAGATTACTCTAGCCATTGGAAATTCCTAAATGGAAGTGGGAACACATATCTATAGACTTTGTTAGTGGACTACCTAAGACTAGGAAGGGATTTGATTCTATTTGGGTTATTGTGGACCAATTGACCAAGTCCGCTCATTTCTTACCCGTTTGGGTAAATTACTCACTTAATAAATTGACCAATTTGTACATCAATGAGATTGTGAAACTACATGATATTCCAGTTGGGATAGTTTTAGATAAATATCTGCGATTCACTTCAAGTTTCTAGAATAGCTTGAAACAAGCTTTGGGAACAAAGCTAAATTTTAGTATAGTTTTTCATCCACAATTAGATGGATAGTCAGAAAGGAGCATACAAACTTTGGATGACATGTTAGAGCTTACATGATTGATTTTAAAGCAAGTTGGGATGATCATTTACTATTGATTAAATTTGCTTACAACAATAGTTACCAAGATAGCATACAAATGGCACCATTTAAAGATTTCTATGGGAGAAAGTGCAGAATGCCTATATGTTGGGAAAATGTTATTTGGACCCGAATTAGTTTAGGTGACAACATAAAAGATTAGGTTTATCCATGAAAGATTGCTTACAGCACAAGGCATGAAAAAGAGTTATGCAGATCAAAGAAGAAGGGGACTTGAATATCAAATTAGAGAGCATGTATTTCTTAAGGTTTCACCATCAAAGGGTATGAGATGTCTCTAAAGTTATCCTAGAAGGGGGGTGAATAGGATATCAAAATTATTCTACCCTTTCTTGCTAGTGTTGGTATTAATTTTAATCTTCTTACCATAAGTCCAAGTGTGTGTGTGCAACAAGATGTTTACTCAAGTATTTAAACAAACATGTAGCAAGCAATAAGATATATGAGCACAAATAGAGAGAGACAAGCAATCACACACTCAATGCATAACACAAGATTTATAATGGTTCGTCACTAAGGCTTACGTCCACTCTTCTAAAGCTCACTATGATCTTAGGTATACTTCATTTAGATTGTCACATACAACCTGGGTCAACATACAAAACTTAACTACTTGCTCACAAGTAAGCTACGCAACTACACCGGGTGTCTCTAGCGAGTGTACACTACTTTCAGTGTATCCGATAGAGATAGTAAAGCTTCCAGTGTCTCCGGCAGAAGAAAAATAATAGAGGATGAATGAATATACAAATGAATGCAAAGTGAATAAAAAATATTACCCCTAAGTTGGTTGATGTTGATGTTGCTGTTCTTACCACATGTGAGAGTGCTCTTTGTTGGGCTGGTTTGCCTTATACACTCACTTCTTCTTCAAGCTATGACACTAAAGCTTCTTGAGCTAGGCCAACTGTAAAGGGGTTTCAATTAGGGATAACCCAAACCACACCTCTTAAGTAGATGCTAGCTAAGTAGAGTTGAGAGGGAACCAAGAGAGATTTTCTTGAGAAACTTTCGAGCTTTGAGCTCAAGCAATGAAGGAAGAGGGTCTCTCACCCTTGGAGACTATTTTTAGTAAAATGAATAACACTCTCTTGAATGCTTGAAGATGTGTCTTTCCTTAATGGAAAACATTTCCTTTTATAAAGGATGAAAAAGACTCACAATCCTTGAATTAGAATCTTTTCAAATGGGCAAGAGAAACTGGTCATTAATTCAAAATGGAGTTTTGGTGGACTTCCAAAACACTTAGCCATGATCGATCATGGGGTTTATGATCGATCATGGGGTCAATTTTTTATGACCTCCACTCTGGTGTGTCCAGGTGGTGTGGGCCCACCTTTAAGTCACAGCCAGTCTATGATCAATCATGGACTTTGTAATCGATTATGGGGCTTTTAGGACCCATGCCATGATCGATTATGGAGAAGAGGCTTAGTCTTCAGGAGGCCATTTTTCCTGTTTGTGATCGATCATGGGTTTATGATCGATCACAACCAGTGGAAATTTTACTTCTCACTTTTGTGATTGATCATGGGGTTTGTGATATGATCACAAACAATTAATTTTGTGTTTTAACTATTTTGTGACACTTGGGGGGTCCACATCCTCTTGGGTAATATTATATGAACCCTATGAAGCTACATGCATGCTTTTACCTTCTTGGGTGTTGGAGCCCGGCTTGAGTCTTGGTCTTCAAGGCTTAACTGATGGAGCTTCTTCTACACATTTGCCCATGGATTTGATTAATGATGCCCCTGCATCCACAGGGTATCATGAGGTTTAGAAAGAAAGGGAAACTATGTCCTAGGTTTATTGGACCGTTTGAGAATTTGAGGAAAATGGGAGATGTTGCTTATGAACTGGCATTGTCACCGGATTTGTCACAACGTGTTTCATTTATCCATTTTGAGGGAGTGCATACGCAATCCATCTCATGTGTTAGAGTTTGAACCACTTTAAGTTAAGGACTTATCTTATGATGACTAACTAGTTCTGATTTTAGATAGGAAGGAACAAGTTCTACGTTTAAAGGTGATTCCATATGTGAAGCTACCATAAAAGAACCATTTGGAAGAAGAAGCAACTTTGGAAAGCGAAGATGAGATGAAGGAAAAGTATCCGCACTTGTTTCTCACTCAAGGAATGTCAAATTTAGAGGACTGAATTTATTTTAGGGGGGTAGAATGTAACACCTCGCATAGGTTCACACATATCTTGCACATGTGTCATATTATACTGTACACGCATTATATATATATATGTTCCACACACACTTAGAACTATTAAATGCACATGTACTCCTCTGTAAATTAACACAACTTTAGAGAGGCACCAATAAAAATGTAAGAAAAATTTATTAGCAAATTTTATGTCATTGGATAGACATGGAAGTTTAGAGTCCAACAAAATAAATGGCGAGCAAAACGGACCCCAAACGAAAAAGTTATGAAGGTTTTAGTGAGCAAAAGTTAAACAGAAAAAATGTCAAAAATGAGCTCTAGCTTGGTCAATCGGAAGGACCCCTAATCGATCAGCTAGGGAGGGCCGATCGATTGGGAACCTCCTTAATCAATCAACATATTCAGGTTCAAACAGTAAAGTCGTAAAACACGAGTTTCTAAATTTTGAGTGGTTTTTAATTTGAGTAGGACTCTCCTTGGGTTTATAAATTGGATAGGGTTTGACCTAATTTGTTTAACAAATCCTAGCGAAAAGACCAAGAGCAAAAGAATGAGAAAAGGAAGAGAAAAGAGAGGAAAAACTAGGTTTTGGAGATTTTTCTAAAGAACGAAAGCTTAGAAACGTTTTACACATGAAGAGGTAAGAAAATATGTAATCTTATTCCATTTTTCATTCTATAGATTCTTAGAAGTGCTTTACTCTCATTTTGCAAAGATCTACTCTTGTTTTGAATGGTTTTAAAGTTGAGAACAATGGTTTTTAAAGATGATTTTTTTTTTTTGGTTTTCAAGAATGTAAAACTACCATATTTTGTTTTACAAGATTGATAGGTTCTTGATCGGTTTGATTTCTGTTCTACATGTTGTCAATCTTTTTGCTCTGAGTCTTAATCCTTTTAAAGTTTCGAAATCATTGTTTTAAAAGAAGGTTTTCTATTCCTAAAAAATACAAGTGATCTCAATTTTGGCATTTGATTTCCTTAGGATAATAGATACTATTTTTCTTTGTTTTGTAAGATCCTTATATGTTTGTTCTCAGATCTGAATGTTATATGTTCTTATCAATTATTGAAAAATCTGATTTGTAAAGATGTTCTATAGTTCTTTGCTTAGGTGGATCAAGTATCTTTAATTTAAAGTATTATGAATTTGTTTATATTCTATTATTAATTATTATATATTTAATACTGTTATTGTTTTATGTTATAAGCCACCCTTTGTTATCTAGGGAGATATGTGATCATACCCATCACACCGAGTTTATGGTATGAACTGTTTTGGTTCTTCTCACCGGAGATTAAACGGTGTGTTTGGTTCTTCTCACTAGAGATTAAATGGTGTGTCTAGATCTTTTCACCAGAGATTAAATTGTGTGTTTTGCCCTTTTCATCGGGGATTAAATGATGTGTTTGACCATTTTCACTGATGATTAAATGGTGTAGCTGTTATTTGTATTAACTTATACATCTGATTTAAATGTTTTGTTTTGTTCAGTTCCGTTATATGTATTTGTTTTGTTCTATTTAGACCATCTATGTGTATATGTCTTTTTATTGTTTTCAGTTCAATATATATTCTATATGATTAGATTGTTCAATTTCATATATTGTTAAAAATATGCAATTATTTGTTTTATTTTGATTCATGCTAAGTCTTGATCAATTACTCTTCAGTTTATTGTTTTCTTATTGAGTTTGTCAAGCTCACCCCAATTTAGCACTACATATAATGAGGTGGTAGCTGTATAGTAGTTTAGATAGGCAAGGTTGGAGAGATTGATGGATTTTGACTTTATTGATTTTAGTTTAAATTCAAAATATGTAATAAGTACATTTCAGTTTTAGATTGATATTTGACTTTTAGTTTATGGTTTAGTTTCTGTCAAATTATTGGTTTATTTTATTGGAAATGTCAAGCTATGTTTATGGACTATTTTTTAGGACTATAGTTATAGATTATTTTTTAGGATTATGGAAATATAAAATTTTATTACAGGTTAATTTATGAGAATATTTATGGTTATAACTTTAATATGCAATTCTGCTGCCTATCTGATCCGTAATCTCAAAACTTAAAAAATATTCAACATAGCAAACAAGCTCAATTGGAGGCTCATTCTCAACTCTATGAGCTTAAAACAAGGCTCAGCTCATGCCTAGTGAAGCCAAGCTAGCTCGGCTCATTGACAGCCCTAGGAAGCACAGCCCACTGCCACAGCAATTCAGTTCTCTTTCTACCTCATCCCTACGTCCCCCATCCCTATTGATTAGGCACACAAAGAGAGAGAGAGAGAGAGAGAGAGAGAGAGAGATCATTTCCACATAGTCATGGCCACATGATCATGGTCTCCTGATCAGTGCCACCCGAATAATGCCCTAATCACAGCCCCCTGTTGGTATCCTCCTTGGAGCACCAGTATTTTTCTAAGCAAATGAAGAGAAAGGCAGTCTGATATTTTTCAAAGGGCATGTTGGTCAACAAAATCTTTTAAATTGCGGTATGGTGAGAGAAGCGCAGTTTGGAGTTTTTATTCATAAGTTTTGGGGTCATATTGGCACGTTGGAACCTAATGGGAGAATGAAGGGTACATACACTTTGTTAATTACTTTCAAAAGAGGACTGTTTTGAATTATTATTCATAAGTTTTGAGGTCATGCATGCACGTTGGAAGACTAATGGGAGACAGAAGGAAGGGTACACTGTTAATTACTTTCAAAAGATAAGGGGAAATTTGAAAGGTTTGAAAGTATAGAGACTGATTTGCCTATTATGAGAACCTAAGGGATAATCCGAATAAATTTTCCCTTAAATAAGACAAGAACTTGTAGTACCAGCCACGAAATAAACTCCACATACTACTGTACTCGGGGATGAGGTGTTGCAATCAAGCCGACAGTTCTTTTATTTTTATTTTTTGGTGGGGCCACTAAGTCCTGCTGACTGCTTCATCATAGTGAGTGGGAGAAGCAGACGTTGACACATACAATGCAGAATGCTGTGCTAGATAGGATTGAAGAGTGGAAAACTCTTCAAGAGATGCGTATTATACACTATTCTAGCATGATTGTCCTTGAGAAAAAAAAAAAAAAAGGAGATATAATGGAGTTTTTGAATCTTGTCTATTAAGTAATATATGGTCACCATCATCTGATCGTGCTCACTTGTGGCAAAAACAATCTTTTTGGTGGTACCCATCCATATCAGTGGGTCCTAATCTTTTGTGGAGGGCACGTGTCATCTCTTAGCCCACTACCCTTGGTTAATGGATGTACATTTTTCTCTCTCTCTCTCTCTCTATATATATATGGATGCACAAGTTTTAGCAATAGATCAGAAGTTTCATATCCTCTTTTCAAAAACTAATGGGCTCTGATTCATGCAAAAGGTTGGCTTAAATGAATGAGTTTGTGGACCATATGTCTGGTATTAGAGTCTCGATCAGCCCATTAGAGACGTGTGGACACAATAACCTAAAGCAGTAAATGGCCTAAATACATTTACGACTATTACCACGATTTTCTGATAAAGGAATGCTAGCCACACTCGTAGCAACCCATTGGCATTCTCGATCAGTTGAGGTCGCATTATCAAGACTGTTATCAGCGAGGTTGTCGGCCACCGAGTTGCTTCTCTGAATCAAGATATGCGTATCTTTTTACATGACTAGAGCTGAATCCTTGCATACCAGATCAGCAATTTTATACCCCCATGATGGAGGTGATAAGGTTAGAGGAGTATGTCAATGATGGTTTTCTAATCATTCTCAATTCACATCAACCAGAGTCGTTTTCTCTCAGCCAGTAGGACACCATCATTTAGGTCATGCTTCAGCTGTCATGACAAATAGAGTTCTAAAAGGATGGCAGAATCGGCAACCAACAGTCCTTGATCATCACGAATAACACAGCCAGCACCTGCATTCGCTGGTACTCCCTTAGCTGCACCTTCAAAGTTTAGTTTATTCCAACTATCAGGGTGCCTCAAACAAGTTGATCAATATCGTAAGCCAAATGGACGTGCATGGTTATTATAATTGTCTCTTTGCTAGGTGGAGCGTTAATAAATTCCAAGGTGCGCGAGAGGGTGAGGGAGGTTGATGAGTTTGGTATGAAGAATGAAGTTATTTTTTGCATTCCAAAATGACCATGATAATTGTGCTAATTAAGTTCGATTTTCCAGTCTTGGTGGTGAGAGAACTCTCAATCGTGGATGAAAACAGTTAGAAGACAAGAGTGGATGTTGGGCTCGGAAATAATATCCAATCCATGATGCCTTTGCGTGGGAGGGGGGAAGAATTTCAGTCTTATCCTTTGACCGTAAAGTTGCAGATGGCGCTATGATAAGACTCAGATGATTGAGATTGAATGCACTGGGATACGTATATGGTAAGTGCTCCATACGAAGTGTCTGATCTTGTTCAAGACTCATTTTATGTTTCTTGATTTTTTTTATGATCCCACATGGACCTTCAACCAAAAAGATAAGAACAAGAACGTGTTGCTATTAAATCATTGAAAAGTGGTTCTTTATCACCCACATATATTTGGACAAGTATATAAACACAATATGAAAATTCATGAGTAAGAGAACAGGAATGAGAGAATTTCTTATTCAAGAATTGTGTAAAGCACGTCTTTACCTCCTCCCTAGCTATTTATACTTTTGCAATGGGTGCTTTGCATGCTCATTTGTCCATATCCACATGCATATACACGTGGCATAAAAAAATCTAGTTGGACAAGGAACCAACACAACTATTCTACAATAGTTATATAAGAAAAAAAAAGAAGGAAGACTAATCGTATAGGGAGTTGTGGTAGTTCAGTATGTTATTATAAATATTTCAATACTAAACCTATATATTAGATATATGATTAGATTGGATGTCGTTAGTCATGACCAACCATTCACTCCGGTTGGGATTAGGTACGAACAAGGCATGAATGAACAAGGTCTGAATGGTGTTAGGAGTGGACACATCAGCTCTGAAAAAATGATTTACACTTTTTTTTGGGGGCGCTTTACACTTTTTGGCACTGATGTGTCCGTCCCTATGCCATTCGGACCTTGTTTGTTCATGCTTTGTTTGTACCAAATCCTGAAGGCATTCACTCGGATCTACATATCCTACATGGGCGTCATTGAACACATTCGAATATTTTCCTTTTCACTATTTTGAGTTATTAATAGGGTTGGCCAGATCACTATTTTCCGTGATATCAATTATGTCTGTCACGACCCGAAACTCATACCTAAAAGGGTACGAATTTTAGAGACACAACACGTTCATTCATTCAGTCTTGAGATCATCCCATTCATTGCATATATATATTTTTTCCTTACATTCATTACCTTACCTTCATCATACACTTTTCAACACTTAGGTTAAATAAGTGCATTTTCATAGGTCAATACCTTTCATTTTCATTCATTCACAGCGGAAACATATAGATCTATATATATTCAACCTTAAGTAAAATTCATGTTGACATTCCATTAATAATATAAATCAAAATCTGAAAAGTCATTCCATGAAGTATCTTCAAATCATCACTAGAAATATGGAATAATAATCTCAACAATCTAACAATAATCTAAAAATTCACCTATTTATTACAATTCCTTTCTTAAAATTAGCTGAAATGACAATAGTTTATAAATCAATACTCTAACTTGAATAAAACTAATCACTACAAAGATCTAGGTCACCCATAGCCACGTTCATAAGCATGTTCAATCATCAATACCCATGCCTTTCCTCTTCCTCGT
This sequence comes from Platanus orientalis, assembly GCA_025762735.1. Lineage (NCBI taxonomy): Eukaryota > Viridiplantae > Streptophyta > Magnoliopsida > Proteales > Platanaceae > Platanus > Platanus orientalis. The sequence continues at coordinate 8,995 of JAOXJP010265338.1, forward strand.
TATTTGTGGTATTAATTTAAGTGAGTTTGATAACTTAGTAGAAAAAATGTTATACTATATAGAAGTATGATCAAGACTTGCACGATACAATTTAAAACAGTAAAACCATAGTAGAATGGAGAGATGAGATAATACAGATACAAAATATTATTTTTACACTACTATTTTTCAATTCTAGTTTATTTTAACATATGTTATAAAATTACTTTTGAACATGTATCATTCTTTATAAATCTTTTTTGACCTTTCTTTAACAATTTTATATCAATTAACATTTAATACTATAAGAAAAATACAATAACAATTTAATGACAATGTTTATACATGTAAACAATACTATAATAATGACAATACGATACGATATGATACATTCAAATATCATGCATGGATGAGCTAATGACAATATAATACGATACGATATCGATATCACCATTTTATCTTCGGTGATAAGAGCCATGTGATTCGCCAATTTTATCTCCAATGAAAATAGTCACTTGATAATTGTTTATAATCCCCGATAAAAAAACCATTCACACCATAAGCTAGATATGCTAAGAATCATCAATGTTTCTATTTTAATGATGAAGGGTGACTTTAACTACACAATATGGATACAAAATTTGATTTTTACACTATTTTTCCAAACTGTAAAATTACTTTTGAACATATAACATTCTTCACTAATATTTCTTATCTTCTCTTTAATAATTCTATATCACTTAACATTTAATACTATAAAGAAGATACAATAATAATACAATGACAATGTCTATACATATAAACAACATTATAATAATGACAATACAATACCATACAATCAAATCTTATGCATGAATGAAAAATACGATTTTTACATTATTATTTTCTAATTCTACTTTATCTTAACATATGTTGTAACATTATTTTTAAACATATAACACTCTTTACAATCTTGATTATCTTTTTTTTTTTTTTTAACAATGCTATATCAATAAGAATTTAAACTACAAAGAAGATATGATAATAATATAATGACAATGTCTATACATATAAACAATACTATAACAATGACAATACGATATGATGCAATCTAATCTCATTCACGGATGAACCAACGACAATGCAATACAATATGATGCCAAGTCATCATTTTATCTCTGTTGAAAAGAGCCACGTGATTCACCAATTTTATCTTCGGTGAGAAGAGCCACTTGATTCACCAATTTTATCTCCAGTGAGAAGAACCACTTGATTCACTAATTTTATCTCTAGTAAGAAGAGCCACTTGATTCACCAATTTTATCTCTGGTGAGAAGATTTACTTGGTTCATTAATTTTGTCTTCAGTGAGAACCACTTGATTCACTAATTTTATCTCCAATGAGAAGTGCCACATGATTCACCAATTTTATCTCCAGTGAGAAGAGCCACTTGGTTCACCAATTTTATCTCTGGTGAGAAGAGCCACTTGATTCACTAATTTTATCTCTGGTAAGAAGAGCCACTTGATTTACCAATTTTATCTCTAGTGAAAAGAGCCATGTGATAACCATTTATAATCCCTAGCGAAAGGGTCATTCATACCATAAACCAAGTGTGATGAATATTATCAATGTTTCTCCTTTGATGATGAAGGGTGACATCAACCATACACTTATATTACTTTAACTCTTTATCAATTTTAATCAATACAAATCACTTCTTTACATTCACTAATTTTATCTCTGGTGAGAAGAGCCACTTGATTCATCAATTTTATCTCCAGTGAGAAGAGCCATGTGATAACCATTTATAATCCCTTACGAATGGGTCATTCATACTATAAACCAAGTGTGATGAGTATTATCAATGTTTCTCCTTTGATGATGAAGGGTGGCATCAACCATACACTTGTTTTACTTAACTCTTTATCAATTTTAATCAATACAAATCACTTCTTTACATTCCATACTATAACAATATTGTCTCCAACATATACAATACAATACTAGTTAAAAAAACAATGGGGTTTGCTTGACCATCTAAGCACCTTCTATGAAACTTTTACAAAAATTCTATAAAGTCCATACAATATATTAACAATGATCTCTATCACAATTCTTATATCAATACAATAGCTTTTTAATATCTATAATTTTATAACAATGAAACTTTATCAATACTTTCAATACTAATAGTATTTTATCAAAGTCTATCTTATACAATATAATTTTCATATGCTTTGATCTATATGATAGTCTATACTTCATGGGATTTTGAAATCATACTCATATTTATGAAAAACAATTACTTTTCTATGTAAAAATTCAATCTTTACATTCGTAAGAAGTTCTTCAATAGTTCTTAATATATTCACTTAAAAATTCATTCAAAACTTGTGTAAAACTTGTAAAAACTCTAAAAATGAGATCAATTTCTTTTGATAAATAAGAACCTAAGTAAAATGATAGATCATACAATTTTTTATCTCTTTGTTGAATCACAACTTTGTTCTTAAAAAATCCTTTAAACTTTAGCCTTTTCCTTGTTTTTCCTTCTCTTACTGTTCTTCTCCCCCTTTTTGGTGTAAAATGAGGGTATTAGGGTTCCCTTATTGTATTTATAAGGTTTTAGGTCGAATTGGGAAAGGAAAAAGAGAGATTTTCCCTAAAAATATAATCTAGGCCCTTTAAATTGATCCAGTACACTTTTGTACAGTTTTTTTGAGACCCGAGAGGTCCTAGTTCAATCATGGATCGATCCAAATGGATAGGTTTTCTAAACATTAACCCTTTCACATTAAGATGTCCATAGCTTTCTATAAAACTTAGAATTGATCTCCGTTTGTTGTGTTGGAAACTAGACTTCAAGAGCTTTCAAACAAGGTATATGTCATCCTCTAATTCACTCAGAATTAGTGTTAGTGGGCTCAGAAAGTTATCCAAAATCTGTGGGTCTGTTAGCATTGACTCCTTGTGGGAGAATTGTCAAAACTTCTTCTAGGAGGCTTGTAATCCCACACCATTTGATGGTTTAGAAAGTAGACTCCTAGATAATTATATAGGTATATAATTTGTACTATAATTCACTCGGGATTGGTGTTGGTGGTCCCATGAAGTTATCTCAAATACGTAGTCAGGATAATTCTTAAACTTGACAAGTTTAAGACTTAACTTGAGTGTTACACTTTTAACTTAGTTCAATGGATTCCTAAATCATTCTAAGGTCTGTATAAACATGTGGAGTGAAAGATTTACCCTTATGTGATAAAATTATAATTTTACCCTTTAAGTGGGATACAGGGTGTTACAATGTCACTATTCTAGTGTATTGCTCCCTTGTGATGTATTTTTTTACAATATTTGTTACTATAATTATTCTCTTTGATTAATGTGCTTCCAATGTCTCGTTATTTTGCAAATAATATTTCATACTCGCATCAAATAGGTCTATTTGTGCTTAGCATTTACCTCACTGTCATTACTACCAAATGAACACATGAGAAACAAGGGTGAGTGTTATAGTCAAATTGTCTTTGTTTTGAGAAGAAAAAAAAATGGATTTTTCCCAAATTGGTTCAAAGTTTTGGCGAAATTGCCAAAGAATGAGGTAAAATAAATTATTTCCCAATTAGTTTTCTTAGGGGTAAAATTGGTAAAAAGAGGTAATTAACGGTAAAAATATTTAAATGGTTCCTTTTATACCCTTGAGCAGAAGATAAGAAGGTAGAGGCCCAATTCAAGCTTCATCACATCAATCTCTCTCAACGTGCTCTCCATTAACACCTTTAGTATGATCATGACCTAACAAGAAAGAGCCATGATGATATTAACCACTAAACCAAATGTGGAAACAACAAACATTAGAAGGCCCTAGATCTCACTTGTGTCATTAATAATGATTCTAGCAATGGATTCATATACTAGTATCCTGACAAGACACCATATCAGTTGGATGGAAAACCAGAGCACCGAGAATCTGAATCCTATAGAAACCGTAAGATTGGCGTGGAGTTGCTTTCCACCCAGATGTCCAAATTCCACAATAAGAACAAGGATATGGGAAAGGTTGTAATGTCCAAAAGTAGATGGGCTGCATTGGTATTGCGAAACTATTGGCTTCAATGCCACCTACAACTTCTACACTCAAAGATGACACATAGAACAACTTTGATCAAAAGCTTATGCATGGATGCAAATTGTTATTTGGCATCCTTGGAGCTGATTCCAACATCAGAGAATCCACATGCTGCTTCACCATAGATCTTACCCCTTACTAAGCTTAGCCTCCCACTAGGCACATCTCCACTTATTTCAACAATAGGCCCAGGGTGTGGACTCTGTCCTTCCATTTGATTAACCCAATATAAGTAACAGATCTATAAACGCATGAGAAGGATTTAGTATAATTGAATTAGGGTTAAAAAGGTAATTATGTATCACCAAAAACTAATTTCACAATTTTTTTTACCTCATTATTTGTCAATTTTGCTAAAACTTTGAACCAATTTGGGAAAAATCCTCCCAAAAAATTATAAAGAACAATAAAATAATCAATTAACATTTAAAAGAACCAATAAATAACTTGGATACGAATCAATAAAAGTTAAAAATATAAAATCAAATAAAACATGGTGTCTTCTAAGAGGATAATGCCTTTCTTCTTCTCCCATCCCAATCACGGTGTTCTACATTTTACTCACCCAATCTAAACTCTTCGTTGTTTTTTTTTTTATAGCCTATCATGTAAGTAGGAGATATTTTTTAAAGATAAATTTTAGGTAGGAGAGAGAGATTTAAGAAACTGATGAGTGTTTTAAATGGTAAGGGATTTTAGATGGAGAAAGATTTTAGGGTTGGGGGAGGAGAGGGAACAATTTTTGTAGGAAAGATCAAGAGAGAGATTTGAGGATATGATGGAAGAGACTTTAGGGATGAAGCTATCCTAGTAAGAGAAGGCAAGGGATGTGTAAGTAGAGAGATTTTATAGCTAAGCTATTTGATGAGTAGGAAAGTGGGCATTTTTTAGGAAAGAGGAAAGCCTTATATACATGTGAGTAGAAAAAATGAGAGAAATTCTAAAAAAAAAATGTAATAAACAACAGTTTTTTTTATATAAAAAAATTATGATATATTTGATGGAAGATTTAAATAGAGTTGGATGAAAGAAATTTAAAGGAGAGAAGAGGATAGGGAAAGGGGGAATTGGTAATGTATGTAATGTCAATCCCATGGACAAACTTAGAGTGTGGTCTTAGTGTCTTGTAAGTGTCCTATGAGCTCACATGATTGAGAGTAGAAGACATGGTGGACCAAAGGCTTGGAAGAAGACTGGAAGCAATCTGGGATTTTTCCATTCCACTCAAGGTATAAAGCATACATTGCATACCATTTGTAGACCTAAAAGTGAGCCTTAGTGTGGTGGTAGAACCCTCCAAAAGACCCTACAAAGGATAATTCATCAAACCCCATGCATAATTCAGAAAAGTGTAAAAAATCAGGCCTTGATCGATCACATATCTCGTAATTGATCATGCCATGATCGATCACAGATTACGTGACCGATCATGACCCTGGATAGAGTCTTAGTTTGAGACTCCCAAGAGCCTCGCCCCATCTACCATGATCAATCATGAGTTGAATTAGGCTAAGCCTAGATTTGTGATTGATTAGGAGATCCGTGATCGATCACGGGTCTCGTGATCGATCATGAGGGAATTTTGGTCAAACTTCAAAATTTATTCCCCCCATGCGATGTTTCAAAATTTGAATCCCATTTTTTAAAAATCTAAAGCAAAAAATGATTGCTCATTTTAAAGATATCAATCCAAAGGTTATGGGTGCTCCTTACCCTTATAAAAGAGAAACCTTTTTCATTAGGGTAATAATTTCAAGCATGCTAGAGAGTGTTAAAAAGTTTACCAAATTGAGAGTTTCCTCCCTTGAGAAAACTAAGAGCCTCTCACTATTTTGAGCCAAAGTGGTTAATATCTTCTTCAAAGATCACTCTCTCCTTCTTTTATCTTGAATACTAATCTTTTACTATTAAGAACTTGTGGTGAACTCTTCATAAGAGGAAACTCATACTTGGCTGAGCTCAAGGAGCACTAGAGCCAAGGGCTTGAAGTTTGTGGGTAACTAAGGTATATGAGCTTAATAAGGAGCACCCCACAGTGTGAAAATAGCAACATCAACCAACTTCTGGTAATATTTGCTTTCCTTTGTATTCATTTGTATTCATTCTTACCATTGACTTGCTTTGATTCTACCGGGGACATCGAAAGTAGTTCACACTCGCCAGAGACATCAAGTGTTGATTAGCTGGCCGAGGAAAAGTAGTGTAGGTTTTGTATATTTTTGACCTAGATTGTATTAGAAAATCTAAATTAAATATACCTAAGTTCGATAGTGAGCTTTAGAAAAGTGGATGTAGGCCATCGTGCCAAACCACTATAACTTTCTTGTTGTGGATTAAGTGTGTGATTGTTTGTCTCTTTACTTTTATGCACATTACTACTCTTGCACATTATTTGTTTGATAAAATATTTGAGTAGACACCTTGTAGCACACACACACTTGGGCTAAGTTAAAAAGATTAAAATTAATATAAAATCAATCGTAATATTATTAAAAATGGGTAAATTAATTTTAAATATCTTATTCACCACCCTTTCTAGGATTACTTTATAGGAATTTCAATTGGTATCAGAGCCTAGGTTACTCATATAGGTCTTAACAACCCGAGTTAGATTGTAGCAAGCAAAAAATCCTAGAGAAACACTAGATGGGTAGAGAAGATGGTAGCATGTCTATTAGCACATCTCCATTTTCAATAGAAGTGACTATCGTTATTGGAAACCTTGAATGAAGATTTTTCTAAATGCTTATGACCACAAGGTTTAGATGCCATACTTAATGGTTACACCATTCCAAACAAAGCTAGAAGATCATGGTCCGCTACCAAAGCGGAGGCTCATAAGTATAATTTTAGAGCCCTGAATGCCATAACTAGTGGGTTAGCCCCCGATGAGTTTAGAAGAATATCTCATCTCAAAATGACCGAGGAAGCATGGTTACCTATAAGAGTACAACTGCCGTAAAGATGTCTAAGCTTCGAATGTACACCGCATAACTTGAAGCTCTTAGAATAAAGGAAGATGTAGAAGTCTCTCAATTTAATGCCAACTTATCTAACTTGGTATATGTGATGAAAAGTTTGGGAGAAGTCATTCCAAAATCAAAAGTGGTTCAAAATTTTTTATAGTCACTTCCCAAAAGGTTTAGGCCTAAGGTGACCATTATAAAGGAAAACAAAGACCTAGAGACCATGAAGCTAGATGAGTTAATTAGATCTTTACAAAAATTTGAGGCCACAATTAAGGTCACTACCAAGAAGAAGGGCATAGCCCTTAAGGTAGAAGAACCATTTAGATGCATCGAAGATTTAGATGATGACTTAGCCCTGGTGGCTAAGAAGTTCAAGAAGTTTTTTCAGAGGAATATAAGAGATTACTCTAAGAACAAGAAAATGATAAGGTCCTCTTCTAACTATAGAAAGAAGAAAGAATTATCTAAGAAACCTCCCATTTGCTATGAGTGCAAAGAGAGATGACATATTGTTGAGGATTGTGACAATAAGAAAAACAAGTTCAAGTTAAAAGGAAAAAACAATGGCTACAACTTAAGACAATGAATCTAAGGCTTTGGAACATGAGTCTTAAAGTAGTGATGAAGCTCCCTCAAGAGATCAAATCCTTCATGGCTTTTAACGCTCCTAAGAGTTCACTTTTGGATATAAGTAACTCTAGTAGGGAGGATGAGGGAGATGATGAAGAAGAGGAAGAGACCTATGATGTACAAGAGGCTTTCGATGACCTCTTTGTGCAAAGTGTTGAGTTGGGGAAAAAGAACAAACAACTTAAGAGGGAAGTCATAGAGTTGATTGAAAAGTCAAAGTCCTTTGAAGATACTATCTCTACTTTTCAACAAGTGTTTTCTATGGAAAGTGACAAGGAGGAACTTTTCAAAGAAAATTACTTGCTTCTATTTGCCAAGGAAAAAAAATGAGCCTAAAGATATTAGAACTAGAAAAGAAGCTTAGTGAAGCTAAAATATTTTTTAGGTCTAGAAAAGGACAATAGGAAGCATACAAAGAGAAGACTTCTTGAGGACAACTAAAATTTGTCTAACAAAGTTTTTGAGCTTGAGGAGAAACTCAAAAATGTAGAAGAGGAAAATGATGAATCTTATAGTAATGACTCACTCATACAAGAGTTGGAGGACTTAGTCAAGATCTTAAATGGGAGAAATAAATTCTTGAACTTGACTTATGCTTAACTCAAAAGGAATTCCCTTGATTACCTTAAATAAATTAAGGAACTTAAAGAAGATAAGAGGAAGAATCTCTCTCAATGTTTCCAAAGGGAATGGACAAGGAGTATGGGGACAGGACCGGACTTGACTATAACTCTGAGGTTAATGCCTCTTATTTAATTCAAAGACTCAAAAATGGCTTTGTTAAAGCCAAATGGACTACTTAACCACCTCCACAACCTTCTAAGAAGGGAAAGGAGAAAGTGGAGCAATAAAGACTTTATCAAAGTTCAAGGAAGGTTGAGAAGAGACTGGTGACCTCATTCAAGAAAAAAGCTCCCATGAGCCAAGGTAGAGCTTGGGAGAGATCCATGCAACCCCAATCTGATCTTATGCCTAAGTAGTTGAAAGTAGACTTTAAACCAACCAAGCCACTTCCTTTAGAGGATTCCAAGGAAAGATCAAACCTTATTCCTATGCAAAGGAAGCATGGAATAAGTTTCAAGCCAATAAGGCTTCTACATTGAGAGGATTCCAAGGGAATGCCTCCACTTTTAGGATGGAAAAAAGACAATCTAGACAAACTAGACAACCTAGAAGAACCCATTAATCTTTATATAATGAATCATCTAGAAGGAAGTTAAGAAAATCTTATACTCCTAGAAGGCCCCAATTCTATTGCTATTATTGCGTCTTGGAAGGGCATTTCAAGATGGATTGTAAAAAGATGTCCAATGACATCAAATCCCAAAGAATGCAATCTAGAAAAATGCCAAGTGGAAAAAATGTCAATAAAAGAAACTATTTTTAAAAGGTTGAAAATGGTAACCTTCAAAAAAAGAAGGAATTGGCCTAACAACAAATTGCCAAAAGGAAAACCTCTAAACCTACCAAGGTTAAGAGAGTATAGGTGAGAAAGGATGACTTAAAGTGTTTGGTCATTTAAACTGTACTAAGAGTCGAGAGCTCATCAAGATGGTATCTTGATAATGAGTACTCAAGACACATGTCTTGTGAGAGAGAACTATTTTCCCAACTTGATGAAACTCAAGGTTGATATGTCACCTTTGGTGATGGAAACACCACCAAAATTCTTAGGATAGCAACCATAATGACCCATGGAATTCTATGTCTTACCAAAGCTCTTTATGTGCAAGGTCTTAAACACAACTTGGTAAGCATAAGCCAAATTTGTGATAAAGGCTATAAAGTTCAATTAGGTAAAGATGAATGTGTGATCAAGGATCACAAAGAAGGCAACATCCTAGCTTAAGGAGTAAGGATAAGTGACAATTGTTGTCATTGATCCCTATCCTTAAGAAGGGGATAATTGTCCTATATCCCAAAAGGATGAGACCAATCGTCAACATCTAAGATTAGGCCATCTCAACTTCAGGGATATTACAAGGCTTAGCAAGAAGGGAATAGTCAAGAACCTTCTGAACCTAGGTAAAATTGATAACCCATTGTGCAAAGGTTGTCAAATAGGAAAGAAACTAGAATCCCTCACAAGAAGATTACTCAAATAGGGATATCTAGACCCCTAGAGCTTCTCTATATGGACTTGGCCAACCTTACTAGAACAAATAGTCTAGGTAGTAGAAAATATTTCATGGTGGTGGTTGATGATTTCTCTAGATTCACTTGGGTAGCATTCCTAAGGGAGAAATCTAAGGTTTTCAATGAAATTTTAAACATTTGTAAGATAATTCAGATTGAAAATGAATTAAGCATCAAACACATTAAAAGTGACAATGGAAGGGAATTCGAAAACTATAAATTCTTGGATTTGTGTGATGAGATGAGAGTTAAACATGAATTTTTAACCCCTAAAACTGCTCAACTAAATGGAGTAGTTGAAAGGAAGAATAGAAATCTATTAGAGATGGCTACATCTATGCTTATGAGCAAAGACTTAGCTAAAAGATTTTGGGCCGAGGTAATTGGTATTACATGTTATGTCTCAAACCATGTCTATCATAGACCCGATATAGACAAAACAGCCTATGAATTATGGAATGAGAAAAATCAACTGTTAAATACTTTAAAGTATTTGACAACACATGTTAAATCCTTAGGAATATAGAACACCTTAGAAAATTTGAGAAAAAAAGTGATGAAGCTATTTTCCTTGGATACTCCAACACAAGTAGAGCCTACTATGTCTATAACAAAAGAACTCTCACAATGAAAGAGTTTACCAATTTAGTAGTAGATGATTCTAAGTCAACACAAACATAAGTAGAAATGCTTGTTTTGTTCTCAAATCACGAGGTTGAGACTTTACCTCCAAAAGAGATTCAAGAACCTCAACAAGGCCAAGAGATCTCATCTCATTCCAACTTCAAGGATGAAGTTGAAGAAGTTCAACCTCATCCCAATGAGAAGAGGCTCACCAGAGGATTGTCTTGAGGTGACATCATTAGTGATCCTCTGAACATTAGAGTGAAGACTAGGAGACAAATTAAAAATATCCTAAATCATTTTTGCTTCACTTCCAAAATAGAGCCTAAGAGAGTGAATGGGGCTCTAAGTGATCCAGATTGGATCATGGTCATACAAGAGGAACTCAATCAGTTCAAAAGGAATGATGTGTGGTTCCTAACTAAGAGACCCCCTAACAAGAATGTCATTGGAACCAAATGGATCTTCAAGAATAAACATAATGAGCATGGTATAGTGACTAGAAACAAGGTCAGACTTACAGCAAAGGGGTATGCCCAAATGGAGGGCATTGACTTTAAGAAAACATTTATCCCTATTTTTAGATTAGAGTCCATTAGGATTCTTTTGTCTATTGCATGCCATTTAAAATTTAAATTATATCAAATGGATGTTAAGAGTGTATTCTTAAATGAGATACTCTAAGAAGAAGTAAACGTAGAGCAACCTGAGGGATTTGTGGATCCTTAATTGCCAAACTACACATATAGATTCAAGAAGGCACTATATGGCCTCAAACAAGCTCCAAGAGCATGACATGAAAGACTTACCGGATTCTTTCTTGATCACCATTTTGTTCGAGGAAGTGTATACAAGATACTTTTCGTTAAAAAATAAAATGGTTACATACTCATAATATAAATTTATGTGGATGATATCATTTTTGGGTCACCAATAAGGAGATGTCTCATGGTTTTTCCTAAACAATGAAGTATGAATTTAAAATGAGTATGAAAGGATAACTATGGTTCTTCCTTGGTCTTCAGCAGAAGCAAACTAGTGATGGCATCTTCTTAAGCATATCCAAGTTTGCTAAAGACCTAGTTACCAAGTTTAGGTTGTAGGAATCCAAACCTGCTAACACCCCCATTAGCACATGTGATAAGATCACAAAGGACCCTGATAGAGCAGAGGTAAATTCCACATACTATAGG
>JAOXJP010265358.1:0-20637 GCA_025762735.1 Platanus orientalis
ATAAAGAGTTGTAGACCAGCACACAAAATTCTTCATTTTGTCCTTGCCTTTTAGCCTTATTACATAAAACTCATGCATAAAGCATAAACTACCCTTGGCACAAAAAGCCTTATTACAAAATTATTCCCACATCCCTTGATCACCTAAATAACGCACATAAACATACAAGACTTGAATCTTGCTCCCTTGTGTGGAAGAACATACAAGAGTCTCTTCTTGTTGTCTGCATCACTTTTCTTTATCTAGAATCAGAATATAAAATTGGTCAAATTACAATAGCAAAATTACTTATGCGAAGATTTAACTGGTAATAAATGTCTTTGCACCTTACTTAGAAAAGAGAAGAGAAGAGAAGGAAGTGCTCGCTCGTGGTTAAAGCATTAATTTTTTACTCAAAAAAGCATCAGTAATTGGCTCATAACACCACAATATAATAAGGTCATACTAATGTGGCAAACATATAGAAATTTTCTCGGGAGATAGAAGAGACAAAAGCAGTTCGCCTCCTTTTCTCTTTAGAACTATTGCCCTCCACCCCTCCCTCCTTGAATTTTTTATGTCAAATCATTATCCTTAGTTTTATTGATTTTTTGGGGCATCTGGAACTCCTTTTCTTACTATAAAAGTGTTTTCAATATATTAATTCATATATCTCTTAACACTAAAGTTTTGGGAGAGTTAGTTAATTCACTCTTAACATGGTATAAGAGCCAAGCCAGGTTGCAAGTTTGAATCCCCATGGAAGTAAAAGTATACTCCCGAATGTAGTACTACACATGTGAGCAAACGTTGTAGACTCGCGCTTGGTTTCCCCAGTATTCCCAAGAGAGAACAGTGTTCCTCCTAAAGGGGTTTTTTTTTTTTTGATAGATAAAGAAAATATATATAGAAAGGGGAAGGCAGCATGAGAAATACCACCCACCCATAAGGAAATACGGAGACAGCCAAGCCAAAAACGGGCATTAGCCAAAGATAATCACATCCCAATCAAGAAACAACTGAAAAGATCTCATCTTCTTAAACAAAGGGAGATAACCCAGCCGGCCCACCAACAAAGCAAGGACCTTATCCGACAACCTAGAGATATTGTTGCATTTCCCATAAAAAATGTGACCATTGTGATCCGTCCAAATGGTCCAAACAAATCGCAATAGGGAGGACATTCCACAAAACCCGACCCTGATAAGACAGACCATCCCTAGGGATGTGCCAAGAAAGAAGAAAGGCCCTCAAAGATTCCGACATCACCTAGGGCAACTGGAAACAACGCAAGAAAAAGATCCATAAAGACCTTGCGGCTGAACAATGCAAGAATAGGTGGTTGACAGTCTCCTCGGCAGCACCACACATGTAGCAACGGTTCGGCATAGAAAAGCACCCTCGCGATCAGGTTGTCAAGCGTCAGGGCCCTTCCATGAAAGCACAGCCACAAAAGGAATGAGGCCTTAGACGAGAGTTGAGGGATCCACATCAGCTGCGAGGAAAAGTCAACGACATTCCTATGAGCCAACACCCGGTAGGCAAACTTAACTGTAAACAGGCTACTATCATTAGGGCACCACTATCACTCATCCTCTTCCACCCCATCTAAGGTCACCCGATGAATAAGATCCAAAAGCTTCATCAACTCTGGCATCTCCAATCATTCGCAGCACGCCTCAAATGGAAATTCCATCCCCTTAAACCCTCCTCAGTCACTAAGTGAAGCTCAACGGAACCCTCCTTCACCAAGGATAAAGGAAAGATGTGGGGGAAATCTTCCTAAAGAGAGTTTCCACCACACCATCTATCCTACCAGAACCGAACCCTGTCCCCAAGGCCCAGAGCAAAAGCAATAAAGGGAGAGAAACAATCATACCCGTTGGCTATGTGTTTTCATAAACCCCTACCAAAGGACCCGAAGGGATGCCGCTAGTCCAGCACAAGAAGGCCTCCACACAAAAGGCTAGATTTAAAGTTGAATTTTAGATGGGTTATTTTAAGTATTTTAGGCTCTAGGGAGTTATTTGTAATAAAGAAAATCTCCAAGGGGTTTTTTGTTATTTGAGATGAGGGTCTTCTTTGTAATAATGCTAAATTTAGCCAAGTTTAATGGGTGGTTAAGTGTGGGACGACTCAACAGATTTTTCCCTCTTTATTGTGGCTTAAATTTCAGCCAATGGACCCGACAATGATGGTTGTACAGTAAGAGTTTGAGGGTTATTGGACTCTTTAAAGTCAACAACAAGGGGAGCTCACAAGGCTGGTCCTACAGATGGTGTTTTGGGTTTATTGGGAATTTTTAAAATTCAGATTTGTGGAGCCCAATAAATCCTAGCTGACAGCCCCTCCTCTAGATACCTTTAGGAGTCTAAATAATTAGGAAACTTTAATCCTAGATTCTATGGGAGTGGTTATTTAGATGTTGCTTTTATATAATAGAAGTTGTTTTAATTAGGAGTTTCTAATATTTTGGATTTCTATTTATTGTAAGCTTTGTATTCCTATTTAATAGACCTCCACGATTTGAATGAGAAGGAAGAATGAATTTGAATTAAAAAAGAAAAGTGTGTGTGACTTGGGTGTGTGGCCGTGGGCCTACCTCTCTATCTCCTTGTCGCAGGTTGGGTCAAACAACTCCCGCTTTCTTTTCCTACTTTCTCTCCTTTCTTCTCCCCAGGTCTTCTCCTATTTTCTCTCTTTCTCTCTTGTACAACCAAACCACTCCTCTATCTTCTTCCTTCCATTATTTTACACCTACTTCTTCTCATCATCTACTTCCAACTGTGAATCATATATGAGCTGAATATTGAAATTCTGCAGAGTATCTATACATGCAGCAACTACAACTCTGGACAGCAAATAAGCCCAATCATTCCATTAAAAAGTACCCAATCCGCATTTGTTTTGATCAGGTTTCCTCCTTCCTTGTATCCTTTATAAGCTTTCTAAAGTCCTTTTCAACTTCTGGTTTATTCTATCTGAAGTGCCCTATTCTTGCAATTTGTTATTGGAACTTTACAAGAATTTTCTGGGTAAACCTAAATCTGAAATTGCCCCTTCATTGGACTCTCTTTTCTTCAATAACCTTAAGGGTTTTGTTCTCCTAACAGAGCACAACCAAAGCCCTCAACTTTCTCTCCAAAACCCCTCTGATTTCTGTGATTAATTAAAGATTTCCCAATTCTGGTTTAGTTTTGTCTGCCAATAAAGTATACCAGGATTGTTTTATTTGTAATTCGGCACATCAAATCTCCTCATAAATACATGAAATTTTGAACACAGACTCTTTATATAAGTCTGAAGCTCCCTGTAAAATCTGAGAAAATTCTGACACTTGACGGGTATTCTGGTAATTTTATCCTAATCTGCCAAAATTACAGAATTACCCCTGACCCAAAATTTGCAGAATTTTGACCTCGTGTTTATATTCAGTTAACCCATACAGCCTGTGTACTTCCCCTACACATCCTACATCAGAAGAGTTGGCTAGTTCACTATTAACAAAAAGATCTCTTGGGACTGAATGCACCCACTCATGCATCGCACACATTAATTGCTAGTTTTAGATAACCTAGAAAATATATCCAAGCATATTATATTTTTTACAACAATTGCCATAGGAAAAGGTTATACATAGATGACTGAAGTTATGTTTTTTACTTACACGATTGATGGATAAGTATAGAGAGAAAGGATCTTCATATGGTCTTTATTGACTTAGAGAAAGCATAGAATAGGGTATCTAGAGAGATCATATGGTGAGATCTAGAAACAAAAGGGTTTCAAGTAGATATATTGATATAATAAAGGATAGATATGATAGAACAGTAACTAGTGAACAACTGGGGGTGAGACAAGCAAGTTTTTAATCATAACAGATCTACACCAGGGGTCAGCATTGAGCATTGGTTATAGATGAATTGATTAGGCATATAGAGAAGGAAGTCCCATGGTGTATCATTACTGAAGATATAGAATTGATTGACAAAAGTAGAGGGGTAAATGCCAAGTTAAAACAAAGAAGGATTGCTAGATTTTTTTTTTTTTTTTTTTGGATAATTGGAGAATCACTAAAATCAAAAGTTTCAAGATAAGCCGGACTAAAACAGAATATATGAAGTGCAATTTAGTAAAAATAGGAGTAGAGATGAGGGACTAATTAAAATTGATAGCGAGAGAGAGGCTAGGGAAACCAATCTTGATTCAATCAGCAATAAAGAGGAAAGTGATGAGAATGTTGCCCATAGAGGTGCTTCTAGAGTGCTCTGTGATTGACACATACCATTGAAGTTGAAAGAGATTTCATAAGATGGCTAAAAGACCATAACAGGAATCAAAATCATTCTAAGAAGAAAGATTCCCGGATTTCTGCATGTGTCAGGTGGTTCTACGATGTTCACTGAAGTGTTTTTTTTTTTTTTTTTTTAGTGAAAGAGATTTATTGAAAACACCAAAAGCGAGGGGGTAAGGCATCCGCCTCACAAACAAAACAGAGAAAAACAAGACAAAAATGCTACACGAAACCAATGGAATAGGACCAGTCCCTTAGCAGCCCACCCCTAAAATCATTATCACATTCTTTACATCTTCTAACCCAAAAAAGAAGCAGATACTTAGCCTTTTTGTACACTAGAAAGGAGGGCTCAGCAGTGTTGTCAAACACACTATTGTTTCTCTCTGCAAAAAGACCACCGCACTGTGGCAAGGACCATTCACCACATCTTTTTGTCTTCATCATTGAGGACTGCAGTCCAACAGATGTTCACAAAAGTTGGGCATCCAATCTGGAAAGACCATATATACTCGTGGCTGGGTTGGAGTTGGATTATGGTGTATCACATTAGAATTTGAGATTTCTCAAAATATCCACTCCCTTCTAGGGGCATTTTGGGCTTGATCTTTTTATTTGATTACAAATGTTAATTTGGGCAGTTTTATTTTGTTTTAGACTTTATACCTGTTTCTCATTTTAAGAGGTTTATTTATTTCCAAGTAGAATAAGTTGTATTTATTTTAAGAAATAAAAGTTTTATTTCCATACCTTTCTTCATGCCTTAATTTGGGGAGTTAAAACTTACCCGTTTGACTTGATTTTAGTGTCATGTGCAGTTATTCAAATACCTTTCCAATGATTTCAAAATCTTGCAAAACGGGCATGATTTGAAGAAGTTATGGCTAAAATATTGGCAGGCTATCACTTCAGGATGGAATAACCTACGAATAGATGTTCTGTCCAGGATTTGGTGTCCAGGACACCAGGTGACTTCACTTGGAATAAAATGGGCAGGGGTTAGATACAATTTCAAATTCCCACCCATTTTATTCCAGATGAAGTCACCTTGTACCCTGGAGACCATCCTGGACAAGAAATTTGCTCCCAATTACCTATTTCAGAATTTTATTTCTATAGGGTCATTGTTTTGGTGCAATGGTAGCGGCTTGGATTGTCCAGTGTGAAAACGCAGGTTCAAGTCCAGTGAGCAACCACTTTATGTAAAAAGCCAAAGGTTAGGTCTGTTTCCCGTCCATCCCTCCCAGCACACCATAATTACAGGATCAACACTAGGTAATGACCTTTTTTAGAATTTTCTTTCTATAAGAAGTCTAATTAGGGTGGGATTTGGATGTCCAGAGTCTAAACGTTGTAAATATTAAATGCACCCAGATTTTTTTAAAGAATGGATGAGTGAAGATTATTGAAGCCCTGTGAAAGCCATTTACTGGTATACATCTAGATATTTAAAGGTTTGATGCTTTCAATCCTAGGTGTGATTCCTATTTCAACTAGTGTGACTCTAGTCAATTATCTCCTTCCTCTATTATTCTTCTTTTCATTATTTTTACTGTTGAATCTTCTATCACACAATCTACCATCAATCCAATCTCATTCAAGGCAGAAACCCTAGCTTTTGATTCCTAATGCTTTGAATTTTCTTGAGTTTCAGCCTATTTCATCAAAACCTATTTCCAGGGATCTCTTCGCTACATTTTTCTCCATTATTTCAATTATAGAATCATCCCAGAGCCTTTCCCCTACCCTGTGGCCACCCTTCCTTTGCTTTTCATCAATTAAAAAATCTAATTTCTTGATTTCTCAATCTTCACCTTTTAAAAACTCCATAAGCCCTATTTTATTTCATTAAATCTACAATTAAACCTATTAAAATTATTAGGATTTGAAATATATTTGTCATAGGGGTATTTTATTCTTTTCACGTATTTATTACATTCTATCAATAAAATTAGGAGAGGGGGCATCATTTTTGTTTCTGTATTCAACCCTTCCTACTGTATTTTCTTCTCTCCTTTTCTTCCTACGTTTTCTTCTCCACTCTCTTCTCTTCATCTTTGGTTAATAGTTTAACATGGTATCATAGCAAGACCGATCCTGCTATTGATAATTTCTCCTGTTCTTCTTCTTCTTTGATTATTGGTTTTAGATCTCAATTAGATCTAAAGGGTCTTCTCAACTGTTGTTTACTACTGATCTAAAAGGGGTTTGAAACCTCTGCATTTGAGTGCAGCAACCAATTATGGTTGGATGCTGATGCTGTGGTGTTGTAGGTGTGTGAATCATGTCCTCTTCTCTCAAATCTACAAATAAAGAGGACTGGTTTTGTTATGTCTGCTATGATTGTCATCATATGATAGTGAAGAAAAAATCTGTATGATATTCATGAAGTAAGCTGCTTCAATATATAAAATTTCTTGCATACCATACCCATCATGGTGAGTTAATGCCTATTTTTCTGTGTATCTATTGGATCTATCATTGAGGTAGATTATGGGACTTATGATCTTCTTCTTGGAACTGGTTTTATGGCTGTAACAAAACAATTGATTGAGCAGAAATATGTTTAAAGTTGTGACCTACTAGGCCTAATTTATCTTGAGGCAGAATTATGTTCGTGGAGTGTATGGTAGATTGATTTCTCTTATTATCACCATATCTACTCTGGTGAAGTGAAGATTTCTCCTATGGCCACTACTGACCATGTGAGTCTTTAAATTACTAATAACAAGTTAAATGGTAATAATTATCTGTTTAAGAGCACAATCTAAGAAGTGTTTTTGGGTGCAGATGAAACAACAAGAACATGTTTAAGGTTTGAGTGGGTTTTTATGTCAAGATTTCAACCTGATGCAACCCTCCTCCTTTATCAGGGCTTGAGACTGGCAGTGTCTGACGATACAAACACTGGTTGAGTTGCGTACAGAAGAAAATTAAAGTTTATTAATGCAAATCCTCCAACCAAATCAGATCCTTCTTATGAATAATAGCTTCAAGATAATTATTTGGATATGACATGGCTATCAAATAGCATGGAGCATGCTATCAGTGTTAATGTCATGTTCCTGGACAGAGATAAACAAGTTCGGACAGCTATTCAAAAGATGTATATAGAGTATATCAGTTCTATAAGAATATTTTCTGCTGCAACAGGGTGACAAATCTTTGAGTTCTATATGATTATCACTTTCCATGGTATGTGGGAGGAGCTAAATATGTACCAGTCTATTATCAATGACCTTGACCAACTAAAGAAACAACGAGAAGCATTCGAAGTGGTTAAGTTTTTATCTAGTTTGAATCCTTCCTTTCAAGCAATTATAGGACTTCCCTTGCTCAATAATGTTTCTTCTTGAGTTCAACCTCAACGAGCAATCTTTGTCCTCTCATTCTACATCAAGAACTCTATGTATGAACATTCAGCATTGCTAACTACGTCTAGTAGAAGTAGAGGTGATTCTTCAGGGAGCCATGACAGAGGCACTGGTATTGGTAAAGGTAGAGGACATGGCACTTCAGTTAAGAACTAAGAAGTACATACTATGGTAGAACAAATCATACTATGGATAAGTGTTGGGATAAGTTCAGGAAGCTAACATGGGTTAATAGTAATATTACTGATGATAGCACTTTAGTTAAGAAGTACATACTATGGAAGAACAAATCATACAATGGATAAGTGTTGGGATAAGTTCAGGAAGCCAACATGGGTTAATAGTAGCATTACTGATGATGGCACTCAAGGATCTAGTTCTAGTGGCATTCAGCAACAGTTTACTAGTGATATTCTTGATAGAATATATGGACATCACTTTTTTCTCATGAAGAGCATGACTCACTATTACAACAACTATAGTCCACTACTATGCAGCTGGTCTTTCTTCCTCTACAGCTGCCTTAGCTCATTCAGACACTGCTTGTCTAGCCACTCAGCATCTTCTTGGGTTATTGACTTAGCGGCTGAGCATACGTGACGCAGGACTCGAAATAACCAATATTCAAGATTTGAGCATATTTGGTTATTTTAAATTTAATTATTTTTTTATGAGGGCATCTTGCCATGTGGCAAGCTTAGAGTGTACCAGCGTCGAAGGAGAGTTCCTCAGGGCCTATACATTGACCAGGGACTGTTCAGAGTCCATCGCTTTGATCGGAAGGCAATTTGGAGCTGATTTGGGTAGGACACGCTTTTCGATGCATACAGGGGCCACTTGTCCGTGTGGGTGGGTCCACATGAGCACCATTGACATAGCATGGGTATTGGATTTTATTTCAGTTCTAGGAGTCATTTCCTATTTTTCTGCATTTTATTTTGATTTTTTGGATTTTTTTGTCATAGGAGTATTTTTGTAATTTTCTAATTTTTGCAGGCTTTTATATAAAATCAGAAAATCAGAGGAAATAAGTTCATGTGCACATTTTTAGGGTCTTTTCTTTATTTTGGTTTGTTTTTTTTTATTTTATCTGAAGTTGGTTTCTAACTAGCCACATGATGTAATTTAGGGTTTTATTATAAATAAAGAGGAAGGAGTAGTTGAACAAACCACATTACATAGAAGAAAAAAAAATCATGAAAGCTTGAAGCTCTTTCCTTCTCCAGCCGGCTATTGTGCATGGTGTGTTGAAGCTTTCCTTGGTTTACCTATAAGGATCTTAGGTTCCTCCCAGGTACCTATCCATCTCTATCCTTCTTCTTCTTCTTCTCCATCTTTTCTTTTACTGATTTTTTCTGACTCCATACCTCTCTCATCCCATGAAACTCTTCCTCACATCATCATCACCACCTCTGCCTATTCCCTTGTTTCCATCAACTAAACCCTATTCCCATACCCTTTTGTGTTACACGGCCTCCCATAAACCCAAACCTGCAAAAAATTGAAGAACTACAAGAAACCTAACCCAAACCCATTCCCTTGCTGTCCTATAACTGCCGGCCACCCTAGTCCATACTCCCTTACCCATCTTTGAAGTAAAACCCATTCAACAACACTTCTCAGTTGCTGCCATCACCAAAACCAGTAAACCCTAACCTGAGAAAATCAAGAAACCATTAAAGAAAACCCAACCCTTTGATTCTCATCCTACCTATCCCATACCCATCGGCCACCTATTTATATGCCCCCACAACTTCTTTCATAACATCGACCATCCACATCATCTTTTTCCACCATCAGTTAGGCCTAAACCCAGAAAATTTCAAGAAATAAATCAAGAAACCCATTCAACCTGTGCAGGAAACTTTTACAGCAAGTTCCTCATTAGAATTTTGTTATTCTTATAAAGGGAATACATCCCTCAAACCTGCGGCAGACCTAAGGAACCCATACCTTGTGTTTTGGATTGCCAAAACCCAAAACCTAATTCCTTTGCCCTATCGGTTACCTCTCTGCCTATTTTTCCAGCAAGCCCTTGACTTGTATTTGTCTTTGTCTCAAAGAATTACCCCATGGCACCCTGCAGTTGACTTATACAAGGAATCCGTCTGTTTGGGTCTCTACAACCCCAAAACCCAGATCAAGAGTATCCAGCCTGAATATAAATTCTGCTCAGATTTCCTGAGAACAGCAAAAGAAAAAAAAAATCTTGTTTAAAGAGTTGTGCTTCAAGGGAGTCATATCTCCTACACTGTGGAAGACCGTGGACAGGGCCTCATTTGTTTAGAGTTGTTCATCTATACAACCAAGAGGTTGTATCCTTCGGCCAGACTGTTTAGTGCACTCTTGGGTGTGATTTTCTTCAAGGAGTATACATAATTTATGTCATTGAGGCTGCCTACATATATATCTGCTACAAGGATCACTCGATAGTGAATATTCAACTGTAAGTGTTTTGAAGATTTCCAGCCTACTGTTTGAAGACTCAGCACTGTAAGTGTTTGTGGAAAAGTGTAGTGTGATCATCTACATTATTTGGTGCTTGCATCAAGGGTTGTTCTGGAAAGCCTCCATTTTATATCCTACAGTCTTTGGCCTGCTGAAGGTGTTTTCTCCCTATTTATATGATTATGCTGTGCTGCCATCCACATCTTGGCACGTTTTTACCGGCTTTTTATATTGTCAAATAATCACTATTCCACCTTCATTACTTACTGTTCAGCCACCCAACCTCACTGTTTTGACCCCTTGACATTCACTTTTAGTAAGTCTTTAATCATTATTTGTTTGCTAATGCCTTAGTTAGTTGGTGGATTCAACTTTGCATGAATAGTTCTTAACTTTTCTACATTTTATTAGGTTCTTATCTGGTTTGGTTTAAGTTAATTCATCACTTGAACTTTCCTTTTGATCTTTTCAAGGCTATAGATAAAATAGAAATCTTGTCTATAGTGATTACTTGTTTAAAATTATTGACTTGTGGAACACTTCAATTTCTTGACATGCATACTACATCATTTTGATTTGGTAAAAATTGTTAATCTGTACAATTTTTTTTATGGATAACCATAAAAATTTATTAAAAGAATCACGGAAACAGAATACACCAGCAGCAAAGCAGCAACAAAACAGAAAAAAATACAAGCCAACAATATACAGAGTTAACACATGGGCATCTGCTTTCCTTTGTAAACTTCAGCTAACCAAACTCCCTATTTCGCCAACTAGTCAGCCTCTCCAATTTGAGTCCTTGGAATATGCCCAATAGACACTGCAGCCTCAACCATTAAATTTTAAATTCCCGAATCATGTGAATCATCCTCCAAGATGCCTCACAATTACCATTAGCCCAAGTCACCACCACCTTCGAATCCCCTTCCACCAAACAACCAATGACATCCAAGTTTTTCAAACCCCTCAAACCTTCTACAAGACACACCAACTCCGTCTTTGTTGAATCACACTGCCCCAACAGACCACACAGCACTAGAACAACATTACTCACTTCATCTCTAACAATACAACCAAACCCAGCAGGCTCTGGATGTCCCAATGAACTTCCATCAAAATTTCGCTTTAATCTAACCCCTAGGAGGGGGCTCCCACCCCACATCCAAAATGCCATCCATATGGAGGTACAATGAAATACAAGCGACCCAATCTCACATCATATCATTCATCGGCACATCACAAAACTCCTTCAAAACTAAAAGCCATGAACCTAGTTCACATAGGATAGAATAAGCCACTTCCAACCAACCCCTCTCCTTTCCTTCAAAAATTCTTCTATTCCACTTCTTACAAATCCCCCCAGAAAGCTCCTTGAACAACCGCTGCCATGAACATCTTCCTTCTCTTTCCTTGAACACCCCCCCCCATTGAAGCATCAACTCCAACAGGCCATGCAGCATAACCCATGCAAGGTCCAAACCAGTTATAAAATACATACAAATCTTTCTAGAAAAAACACAATGGAGAAAGAGGTGGCACCCCGTTTCCCCCTCACTTCTACACAAGCAGCACATATTAGCAGATAAACCCATATATGGGTATCTCCTATGTAACATATCCATAGTATTGACTCGATTTAGAGAACCAACCAAAAAAAATCTTTGACATGAGGGGGAGCTACCGAACTCCACAGTTTACAAGAAAGAAATGAGGAACATATGGAGAGTCACCACAAAGGATGGAGAGAAAATGACTTAGACAAAGCAAACCATTAGAAGAAGGGCACCAGACCTTTAAATCTGGGTTAGCACCTGATACAACATCATCCTTTAAGATCTTCCAAAAGTTGGGCAACATACAAGACCTCATACTCATTTAAGTCATGAATGAAAAGGAGATTCCATGCCAGGCCAACAGAATTAGAAGAGAGAATCTCAGCTACTGACTCTTCTTGGGAACATAAATGAAACAAACAAGGATAGGAGTGTTCAAGAGAACAATCCCCCCACCACATATCTTGCCAAAACCTAATGCGACAACCATCCCTTAAAACAACCCTAGTATGAGGATCAAACAAGGGGGTCAACGGAATAATATTTTGCAAGACATAAGAACAAGAAGACGAAACTCGCGACAATCCCATCCATTCTTGTCTGAACCGTATCTACCATGTATGATAGATTGCCATAAGGAACCTCTCTCCACCGCAAACCTCAACAACCATTTCCCCATAAGAGCCATGTTTCTATCCCTTAAAAGCCCTAACCCCAAACCCCCATTCACTTCTGATTTAGTCACATCCTCACTTAAGAAGATGATCATTCCTCTCCAACCCCCATTCTTAAAGAAAATCCCTTAGGAATTTCTCAAGTTTTTCCACCACCTTCACCAAAACCTTGAAAATGGACATCTAATACACCAGTACATTAGCCAATGTCGTCGTAATCAATGTGATTCACTCACCCAAAGATATATAAGATCTTTTCCAAGTGGCAAGCTTTTTAGACACCTTCTCCACCACTAGATCCCAAAAAGAAATTGCTCTTGAATTTCCACCTAAAGGAAGACCTAGATATGTAAGAGGCCTATCACTCATTCTACATCCAATCACGAAGGCCAGTTCCAATAGCAATAACTGAACATCACTTGCATGAATGCCATCCATACAAGACTTTGTTAAATTCACTTTCAACCCAGAAATCAACTCAAAAAATTTCAAATAGGGCCTCATGTGACGAATACCCTCCACTTATGTGTCAACAAAAAGGATTGTATCATCAACAAACTATAATGTGAGATCATCACCCTTGTCATATCCTCCATAGTGAAACCTTTCAGGATACCCTCAATTTCCGCATTCTTAAGCAAAGCGCTTAAGCCATCAACCACCAAAGAGAACAAAAACAGGGACAAAGGATCACCTTGTCTCAGACCTCTCAAAGACTGGAAAAAAAAAACCCTTGGATGTACCATTCATCAAAATCAAAAAGAACAGCCCTTCTATACACCCTCTCATCCATGTAATCCATCTTTCTCCTAAACCTTTCTTTCTCAAAACCCATATAAGAAACCCCCAATCCACCCTGTCATAAGTTTTTTCCATGTCCAACTTACATAAAACCCCTCCTCTTCTCGACTTTTTTCTAGCATCTACACCCATTGGCGATGAGAATTCCATCCATGATTTGACAGCCCTTGATGAAAGCACTTGGGTGCTAGACACCACCTCCCCCATCACACCACGCAACCTGATAAACAACACTTTAGATATAATTTTATACACACAACACACCAAAGTTATAGGTCTATACTCCGAGAGCTCCCTCGCACCTTCCTTCTTATGGACCAGAACAATAAATGTGGACTGTAACCCTTTATTAAACCTTCCACTTTCATGAAATTCCACAAACACCATCAAATCTTGCTTGATAATATCCCAACAAACCTGATAAAAGTGCATGGAAAAACCATCTGGCCTAGAAAACAGCTTTTTGCATACTAAAAATTTCCCCTTTCACCTCATCTTACGAGAAAGGATGCTCCAACTGCTACATCAAATCAGAAGACAATTGAAGTCAGATAAGTTTTCAATAACCGCCCTTTCCCCCTGCTCCTTTGAGTATAAATCAAAGGAATATCCAATAGCTACATCAGAAATTTCTTTGAAGTTTTCCACTTCATTCCCCTGCATAACCATCCTTGGAATAAGATTTTTTTTCTTTTTCTACCATTCGCCAGTTTATGAAAGTATTTTGTGTTACCATCTCCCTCTTTAAGCCACTTACTATAGGATTTTTATGCCAATGAATCTCCTCACATTTTAGGATAATCACCAAATCTGCCACAAGAACTTTCCTCCTGCCAACCAACTCAGAATACAATCCCCCCTCTTCATTCAGTTAATCCAAACACTGAATATCATTCCAGATATTGTTTTTATTTTCATTAATTTTCCCAAAAACAATCTTATTCCAAATAATGAATCTCTGTTTGACGTGCTCCAACTTCTTCCAAACAGCCAATCAGTAAAAAAAATTCCATTCCTGAATCCCCATCCTCTCCTTCCACCAAGAATCAACCATTCCCAAAAAAGTTGGATGATTCGTCCACACTCTCAAAACAAAAGGGTTTAGGGCCAAAACTCAATCTAGTCATGTTAAGCATTATAGGCCAATGATCCGAAGCTACTTTAGGGAGAGCTTCCTGAAAGTAATGGGGATAATCAACCTCCAAATCCCCAGAAAGAAGAAATAAGTCTAGTTTGTAGAAAGTAGGTCTATCTTGTCCATTAAACCATGTATATTTAGCATTGGTCAATGGACTATCCCAAAGATCCCCCTTACTAACAAAATCATTGAAATCCCTCATACTCTAGTTATCCTACTGCCATTACTCTTCTCATGTCTCATGCACAAATCTTATAACATTAAAATCACCCTAGCCACCCAAGGGCCCTCCCAACAACTTCTTACAACATACAATTCCTCCCAAAACTCAGATCTTTTTTTAGCGATCGAAGGGTTAACCACTAAGCTCCCCTTGAGATGTCCTTCAACTTAATAGAGATTGAAAAATTCCCAATAATTTCCACTTCCTTACTCACCGCCAAATGGATTCCAAGCAATAAGGATGCCCCCCGAGGAGCCTATTGCAGGAAGCACACACCAATCAGACAAAACACTACCCACCGAGCTTTTCACCAATCTTGAATTCACAAATTTCTTCTTAGTCTCTTGAAGAATCACCACCTCCAGCTTGTATTTAAAAATGCATGTCTGGACCAACCTACATTTCTTTAAACCACCCAGCCCTCTTAACATTCCAATAAAGTATCTTTGTTTCTTTACTTTGGACAACACCCTTCTCCCTACTCTCTTCACACTATCCTCAGTACCCACACCCAAACCATCATTCATATCACATGCAAAATTCTTTAGTTCTCTCTTCCCTTTCACCCCCTTCAAACCACTTCCTCTATCATGCCACAGCTTCAAATTAAGATATTTCGATGGTAACACCTCCTTACCTCTCTGGCCAGAACAATGAGAGACCCATCTTTTTAACAGTCACATCGACCTCCTCCAACACCATGCCACCAAGACCATCCACACCACAGCCCATAAGATCCTCCAAACCCCCCTCAGTACCTACGAAACCCCTCTTCCCACTCTCATGGCCATCCACCATACGATTTATACCTTTAGAGAATGGAACAGACACAGAATTGCACCAGAATTAAGAATAGGAGAGAAAGATTGACCAATATTACAAGAATTAAAACCAACAGACATGCCTGGGAAAACTAGAGGCTTTAGAGAGCCCTGCAACTTTGATTCTTCAAAAGGATCAACAGCTGATTGGTCCTCACCTCCAAATATTTATGTGGTTGGCCCTGTTTAAATCATTATCACTACTATGAGTAGCTGTGTAGTCCACCAAACGTATGTGCCCCTCCCCATTGAATATGTGACGAAATATTCCGATTCCACATCGCCTTCAGGCTCCAACCTCACCTCTTCCTCCTCAAACAGGTACTCATGGAATTTCTAGATATCATCTAGTTTCAGAGATTATGGCCAATTCCTCCCATGGAATTTTTATGGCTTGGGCCCATATAGAGATAAGCCCACTTCATATGACCTAGACCCCCGATCTGGATATGAGCTGCAGCCTACCACAAATTTTGAATTTTGAAAAGTCCACTCATCACAGCCCAAACTCTCAATGCCCCCCATCCAAACCCCTCCATGACATTCCACGCTGTTGGATTTAAAATCCCCTTCACTGTCCGATTAGTGGAAACACCACTGCCACCCTTTGTTTCACCCAATTTAGAGAATTGAAGGCATCAAACTAGGCCCTCTCAGACCCTCTACCAGCTAGCTGTCCCACTGCCCTGCTACCATTGGACCACCCCACAAGACTTCCTCCACCTCAGCATCGTCTTCCTCCCCCATCACACCATCACCAGAAAAAAGTAAACATAGCACTCTCCACTTCTACCACAAACAATCTTTCAATACCATCCACCAGAATATTAAGAGCCCTTGGAATCTGCAGTAGGTCCCCTCCCCCCCCACCTTCAAACGCATAGCAGAGAGAATTTTCAACCGCCTGGTTTGATCATCGACCTCCTTACAACCCCCACACTTTTCACCAATAACTTTGAACACAGCACTGGACCACAGATGCGGTGATAAACCCCACACTTTTGATCCATCTAGAGCCTATCACAGCTTGAGGCAGAATCACATGTGCCAATGGGAACCATAGGTGACAATAGAGCACCCCACACTTTACATGAGGTGCTCTATTTTGTTGGGTGAAAATCGTGTCTGCCTGTGGTGTGATAGTAGATTCAATAAGCCGAGCCGAGCCTGAGCTTGGCCCTAGTGTGACAAGCCTGAGCTGAGCTGGGGGCAAAGCTTGGCTCAGCTTGTTGCCACCCCTAGTTTTGTGTGAAAAGAAAACAAATAATATCTATTCAAGAATTTCAAGTTCCATCATCTGCTATGGGCTCGAATCTAAGAGAAAAAATTTGATACATTCCATATGAATCTATAGGTGATCATTTGGATTTGAATTAAATTTTGGATCAATATATCTTGATTGACTGCCTCCATTACCACTTGGTTTTGGATCTTCCAAATCATTCCCATGTCAATGGTTTAGGATAGGTTTCCTGCTCCATGAGGTGACAAAGTTGGCACCTTGATTATTTTTTATATCAGTAAATTTTATTTGTCACTTATGAAAGGATAGCAATGACAATAATAGCCTCAGAAAAGATGTAAAGAAATGTCGTCCAAACAAACTCACAAAGTCTAATATAAGAACACTAGCTACCAGCTTACCACCACATCATCACTAAGAAATATAGAGCATATGATACAATATTCTGATCTACTAGAGCATTCATTATCTTAAACATAAACAAGTATACAATGAGCCGTTTTTAAAACTATATGAGAATGAAGTGTAAAATCCTCACAAATAGAGCAAGAAGTTGTATTTGGGGATTTTTACTGCCAAGACGCTTCTTAAGTATTTTCAGGGCATCCTTCGCTTGCCTGTAGTTTCGAACCAATTCAAGGAAAAAATAGAAAACAAAATAATTAAAATAATTAAAATAATGAAGATGATGATACAATAAAACACCAACATCATAGCTACTTTATTCAAAGTAATGAAGAAGAAACCAATAATTAAATGAGGGATCTAGAAGATCTGCAATCAGAAATAAACACCTAGAAAAATAATCCCGAAAATGTTGTAAAGAAAATAGGAGTGCCAGCACGATGACAACTAAGCTCCTAAAATAACAGATTAGGAAATTCAACAGAACCAAGCACTTCACGGTACTAATTGATAAATAAAAAAACCAACCTCATAGAATTCAGAGATTCAAAGAGATAAATCTTTGGCAAATTTGTCAAGAAATTGCTAAAGGGACATATTTACAACCTATGAACCAGAAAATTTGAGGTCAGAGTTAATAATGATAGCAACACTGTTTACAGAATCCAACGTTCTAAAAAGGGGACAAGATGTCCCCCAAAAAAGAGCAAACAAAGAACAAAACAAAATAGGGGGACACGAAGAGCCCCCAAAATCCTTAACAGGCCCCTTTACACAGCCCTCCTGACCATAGAGTTCCAATTTCTAAGAAGCCCGCCCTCAATCCTGCTATCAAAACCCTTACATCTAATAGCTCAGAATTCCACATCTCCTTAGCTCTTCTATAAATGACATAAAGATCCAATTATTGCACTCCAACCATAGCGGCCCCATCTGATTGCCTGGGAAGTTGGAAAAGTGAAGTAAAGTGAAGGTGAAGTGAAGTGAAATATGATTACCCTCAACTTTCCAAAACGTGTTTGGCTGTCAATGAAAAGTTGAGGGAAAGTTAAATTTTTTGAAAGTTTTCCAAAAGAAAATGCAAAAATACGACCTTTTTTTACGGAAAATGAAAGCTCCATTTTTAGGGAAGTTGGAAGGTGGTTAGGAAAACTCATTTTCCATCTCTAGAACTTTCCACACAATCAAACATGAAGAAAGTTATGCAGTTACAAAAGTTGATTTACTTTTCCACAAGATTTTCAACTTTCCATGCAAGCAAACAGAGCCTAAGACAATAGCTTTATTTTCTTCTTCTTCTTTTCTTTACTTTTCTTTTCTTTTCTTTTCTTTCTTTTTTTCTTTCTTTTCTTTTCTTTTCTTTTTTTTCTTTTTTCTTTTTTTTTTTTTTTTTGGTGGATAGCATAATACCTTATTGATGAATGAGAAAAGGGGTCCCATATGTAACAACTACATGGTACTCTGGTCAGAAATTCAACGAATGTTTGATCAGCTATACAAAAAAACTATACAATTAAAGAAGAAGAAGAAGATATATAGCCCCAACAAGCAACAATCCGTAAAAGTTGCCAATCTTAAACCTCTGAATTCTTTAAGGATTGAGAATGAAAACTAGAAGGTCCTTCACCTGATCCAACACTTGACCAATCAATGAACACTTGTCTTCAAAACTGCTTTGGTCTTCCAAATGTATCAGCTAGATCTTAGGATTCTCCCCCTCTTCTCCCATTTCATTATATGCGAAATGGACAAGGAGAACAGGTCAAGATCATCGACGAATCTTTGGTGGGGGCACACTCCCCTAGATTCATAAGCCATCTCAGTCATTCAAAACCATAAAGTGGTTTTTTTTATGGATAATGACAAATGTTATTGCAAAAAGCAGTTTTCATTTCCTCGAAAGATCAGGATTTTGCAGTTTGGACCTTTGAATCTAATGACCAACTTGCTTTTAGTTCTCAAAATCCAAAAGGGTGCCAAAGGGGTGGACATGCAAAGGGATGCATAAGAAGTTGTGAATTCTTTAGCCAAGAGGGTGTAAAAAGAGAAGGTTTGTACATGTGAACTATCTCAATTCTTTTTGTAGATATATTCTACAAATAGAAAATTTCCCATTCCTTATCAAGAATATATATATATATATATATATAGTCGGTTAAAATTCAATCTTGGGAGGACAAACAATTTAATAACAATGTTAATCTTGTCAAGTAGTTCAAGTAGATTTCATTCAACAACTCACGCAAATACAAAGACAAAACAAAAGGGGAAAAGAACAAAATTACAAAACAAAACATCAAAAGGAAAAACATAAAGTGCAGGAATGATACCCAGGATCCATGTTAATAATGTCGCAGATCTCGATGTTTATTGCCCAGTCTGGACCAATCAGCATGTCACTGGTCGCCCTTTCAGCACACGCCGCAGCATTATTAGCCATATCTTATTCCTTCTCTTACTTTTCCTACCTTTTGAACCCCACAAAAGCACCAAGAAACCCAAGCTTTCAGTCCAAATCACTCCACGATCTAATTAGGTGGCAACATAATGGTAAATTAAGTATCTTTTAGGACTTTCACTTCCATTAATTAAAAACAAGACATAAAATTTGCATGATCCTGAATACTTTTATCCCATACAAAATAAATTTAGCAAAGAAAAAAAAAATACATCAATTTGACGACTGATAAGCGACTTACATAATCAAATATCACCAGAATCACAATTTTTCTCCACAACCCATCAAAGAACTCCAAGAAAGTCACAATTCAAAGCATAACATCACAACCCCATAAGCAATTGAGCCATAATAAAAACCATAAACAAATTAAACCCTCAAACATTCAAATCACAAAAACCCAAATATCGACTCGCCCTGCTATTGATTCTATGAAACCAAATACCCACCAGCTTCAAATTCTCCTAATTCAAAACCCCAGGTGAGATGAAACTAAAAACCCAGTAAACACAGATAAAAATAAATAAAAATAAAAAGAGGATACTCACAGGTGAAAATCAAGAAGACATATCAGAAGATTCAGGAGAGCTTACCTGTCGAAAGAGATAAGGAGCGATAGAGTTGATAAAGGGTTTAGAGGTAGTTGATTTGGATTTTCTGGGTCGTATCGATTTGCGACTATGTGTTTGGTAGAGGAGAAAGAAAGGTCTTGTCAAACTAAAATAGAAGAATATTGTTGGAAACCTTGAAAGGACGAAATAACGCAACAACAATGCCTATTGACTTTTAATTCCTTGCTTGCTCTCTTCTTCCTCTCGTCTCCTCTCTTTCTTTCTTTCTTTTTTCTTCTCGATTTCTTGTGATTTGTTTTTATATATCTACACCACCTTCCCTTATGCTGTTCATATGTGAATGAGAGAGGCTTCCTATTAAATGCCGCAAACGCGTCACAATTGCAAACCAGACGTGAATGTACTAGCATGACCCGAGGCTGAGCCTAGTCTAGATCGAGAAGTTAAGCCTAATGTGAGAATGACATTAGAGGCCGACACATCAGTGCCAAAAAGTGAAAAGCATTCCTAAAAAGTGTACATCACTTTTCAACGCTGATGTGTCAGCCTCTAATGTCATTCTTGCTTTAGGTTAACTTTAGAGTCCTACCAACTCTCGCCCGAGACTTCATGCCTGGTCGGTGAACTGAGTTTGACCTGAGTCGGTGGTGC
>JAOXJP010265379.1:0-20632 GCA_025762735.1 Platanus orientalis
AAAATCGAGGGTCTAGAGTGTCAAATTAGGAAAGAATGGGGATGGCCTAAAAAGGGGAGGTTATCTAACCACCTTGGTTTCTTAGGATGCCTAATGTCAATTCTAGAGAGTTAGTGCTACCCATTGAAAGAAACCTCTGGACCCTACGCCAAAATTAGGTGCTGACAGGCTGTGCTATTGGTGGAGGAACCATCCACATGCACAATCCATCCCGTTTGGTCAACTTCTTCTTCTTCTCGCTGCTCTTCATACATTTCAGCTTCTGCGCCCAGCGCATATGTGTACTCGGCTATAAAATCAATAACGGGTTGGCCCTTGATGGCTCCACGAGGATGGTACTCTATATCGAACTTACTTAATTCTACCAACCACTTGACCAGTCTCCCCGAGGTCTCGGGCCTGTGCAGTATGGTCCGGAGGGGTTGGTCTATTAGCACCCAGATGGTGTGAGCTAAAAATAGGGCCTTAGCCATCGAGCCATCACGACCAATGTGAACACCCTTTTTTCTGTCCTCAGGTACCTTTTCTCTACCCCCTTGAAGGCTCTGCTAGTGTAGTATACTGGTGCTTGTACCCCAACTTCTTCTCTTATCAGTACTGGGCTCATCGCTGTGTCTGATACTAATAGGTATATATAGAGCACCTCTCCTTACTTTGGTTGATTGATTAGTGGTAGGCAGCCAAGGTGGTCCTTAAGCTCCTGGAAGGCCCTGTCACATTCTTCGTCTCAGCAGAAAGCTTTCTTTAGCAGGCGAAAAAAGGGGCAACACTTGTCTGTGGCCCGGGAGATGACTCTACTTAATGCGACAACCCTCCTGGCCAGACACTACACCTCCTTCGTGTTTTTAGGAGCTTGCATGTCAAGTATGGCCTTTACCTTCTCGGGATTGGCCTCTATCCCGTTATGACACCATGAATCCGAAGAACTTCCCAACCAACACACCGAAGGCACATTTGCTGGGTTTGAGATTCATCTTGTGCTTCATCAAGGTTTAGAGTGTCTCGCTCAAATCTGAGAGGTGTTGTTTAGTTTGAAGGCTCTTTACCAGCATGTCATCTACGTACACCTTGACGTTCCTTCTAATGTGGCCTTTAAACATTTTGTTGACGAGTCTCTCGTAAATTGCCCTTGTGTTCTTCAACCAAAAGGGCATGACCTG
Source organism: Platanus orientalis (assembly GCA_025762735.1). Lineage (NCBI taxonomy): Eukaryota > Viridiplantae > Streptophyta > Magnoliopsida > Proteales > Platanaceae > Platanus > Platanus orientalis. The sequence continues at coordinate 1,161 of JAOXJP010265379.1, forward strand.
GTAATAGTAGAGTCCCCAATCGGTGATAAAGGCAATTTTCTCCTTATCAGACTCGTGCATCTTTATTTGGTTGTACCCCGAGAAAGCGTCCATGAAGCTAAGGGTTCGGTGACCAACTATGGAGTCTACCAATGTATCGATCCTCGGGAGTGAGAAATTATCCTTCGAGCAAGCTTTGTTGAGGTCGGTGAAGTCAACACACACATGCCATTTCCCATTTGGTTTTCTCACCGTAACCACGTTAGCCAACCAGTCGAGGTAGTAGACTTCCCTCACAAAGCCAGCCAATAATAATTTTTCTACCTCTTGACGGGCCTCTAGGTCAGGTCCACATTCAGCCTATGTACGACATACGGGGATCTATTCCAGACATATCTTCATGCGTCCAAGTGAACATATCCAATTTTTTATATGAAAGTCTCATAGCTGAGCTTTGAATTCTCCTGGTAGGTCTGATCTTACTCGGGTGATTTCATCAGGGGTGTCAGGATTAAGGGTGATGTCTTCTAGTTCTCCTACTACTCGGGCCCTCTCATCTCGAACCTCCAAGCTGTCGATTGACATGCTTTCTTTCGGGGCCTACTCCCCCTTGAGCGAGGCTATATAGCACTCCCTGGATGTCACTTGGTCTCCCTTAACTTTTTTGACTCCCCCTCGGTTGGGAAACGTATCAAGAAATGGTAGGTTGAGGTGATTGCTTTGAGTCGATTAAGTGCCGACCTCCCCAAGATTGCATTATACACAGAAGGACAGTCTACCACCAAAAAATTGACGACCTGGGTCGATTGACACTCCCCCATCCATGTGGTAACCAATAACTTAATAGTTCCCAATGATAGCAACCTGTTGCTCGTAAAATTGACCAAGGGTGTCTAAACGGGCTTCAACTTGTCTTACCCAGTGGCCATTTGATTGAAGGCCAAGAGGTAGAGAATATCCACTGAGCTACTATTATCAATGAGGATATGGTGTGTGATATAGTTAGAAAAGACCAATGTCACCACCAGTGCGTCATCATGCTATTGACTTACCCCTCAAGCATCTTCTACAGGGAAGGTGATAGGGGGATGCTCTACCTTTCGATGCTTGGTTGGCCTCTCAGTCATCATTAGTTATCGGTCTCTTTCCACATGAATCTACCTCATGTTTGATCTCTTTGTTGAGCTGGATTATCCTCTCCTGGTGAACCCTCCTACTATTACCCTTCTCTCCCTGATTGGCCCTTCAGGCCTTCTTTCTTATTGAGCAGGAGGGTCTCGACAGGTGTTCTCATGCTTGACCTGCTGCCATCCTCCAACAAATATTTGTAGTCACCCTCATTGAATAAGGTCTTCTATCTGCTCCTTCAAGTCAAAGTAGTCATTGGTGTTGTGGCCATGGTCTCAATAAAAATGACAGTACTTGTTGCGGCTCCTCTTCTCTTATAGGACACGGATCCTCTCGGGCCACTTTATGCTTGGGTTATCCCTGATATGGAGGAACACCTATTCCATGATTACGTTAAGAGGGGTATAGTTTTGAAACCTACTTGGTGGGAGGTTAGCCCGTGGCCTAATCCCGTGATTACCATTCCCTTCTCTTATCCAGCCGCCCTTATCTTCCAGAGGTGTTTGCTACTGTTCCCTTTTTCTCTTATCAGGCTACGAATTGGACCTGGCGTTGAGAGTATCCTCAACATTCATGTGTTGCTGTGCCTTCACCATGAGGTCTGCCATGTGGGTCGGGGGATTCTTGGAGAGAGAATAAGAGTTTGGAAGGCAATAACCTAGCCATTAGAGCATCAATGATCATCTTTTCATTGGCATCATTAACTTGTAGTGTCTCTCTATTAAATCAAGACATATAGTCCCGCAAGGATTCCCCCTTGATCTGCTAGATATTTAGGAGATAAGTTAGTGGCTTCCAGTGCCTCTAACCACTGATGAAATAGCCAACAAACTACCAACTTAGTTCTGTGAAGTTTGATATGCTGCTAGGCTTCAATCAGTTGAACCGAACCCTAGCAGAACCCTTGATTATAGTTGGGAACACCCGGCATATAATTTCGTCAGGGGCCACCTAGAGGTTCATGTGCATCTGTAGGCTTCCAAATGATCCAGGGGGTCATTGTGGTCATCGAACATCTCCATTTACGGTGGTTTAAATTTGTTAGGGAGGGGTCGAGCCATAACCTCCAAGGCGAATGGGTGGTCCGTCCTTTGGATTAGCTCGTTGACTATGGCTAGGGCTTTTCCTTTCAAGGTTTCCTTCATCATCACCATCTCCCTCCTTACATCCACCATTTTCTCCTCCCAAGAGCCTTAGATGTGACCCTTTTCTCTATGGTGACTTACCTCCCAAAATCGGGAGGCTATGGTGCTTACAGCTTCATCTTCATGTCCTTGGTCATGACTTCGAGTTGAAGGGATGTGAGACCTTGGCTGTCCTGCGTCATTGCAGCCTAGTGTGTCCCTCTAGCCTCTCAGTTCTTGTATAATTTCTTACTTCTACTCCATGAATAGCTGCATGTTCGTTGTCATCCCCTGAATCTTCCTCTCAAGCACATCCACCCTTAGGGTTTTCGAGCGTACTCTATTAAAGACAAAGGATTCTAGTCTATCAACTCTAGCATCCTAGTTGTGTTGAGCCACCATCGACCTAGTTTCGACCATGCAGACCTTAGGTTCTACCGGAAGTGAAGCTTCCTACAGACGACACTAATTGATGGCGTATCAGTTTCACCATCTCCTTTATGCCAATAAGATGGTCCCACGGTCATCCCAGATCCTCGACGGTGTGGGCTCTACACACACGAAATGAAGGAAGGTCAAGAAGCTAGCACCAATGGGGTGCTGGGTTCTAGCTCTCCAACGATCAAGTTAGAAAAGCAGGGGGACTATAGGAAGTAGAGCTCTCTTTTGTTAGGGTGTCTAATGTCTCTTACCAGGTGGATGAATTGGTACCCATATTTATAGGCTTGAGTAGTAGTGTATCAACGTGAATCTTTCATGTCACTTTCCCCCCACGTTCTCGCGTGGCACTATTGCCCACGTTCTTGGCTACATCTCCCCCTGCTTGCTCTGTCCTTTTCTCAGAATTGGCAGGTCTGCTATAGAGAATATTCTATTCGAATAATGGTTTTTGGATCACACTTATCCTTGGGCTGAGTCAGTCAGGGTTATCACACTCCACGGCTTGGGTGGTCTCCAAGTCCCCGGGGGCCTCAAGGGTCTAAGTGGTCTTTTGGGGCATCAGGTACGGGATTATTAGTGGGATGCTTGGGATTAAGTATCAAGGGATAATTCCATCTTTTGGTCAAGGGTTTTGGTGTATGGCGAGTCAAGGGGTCTAGGGCTGGCCCCCGTCAAAACTTTCTAGGTTAATCCATCTAGGGTCGAGGTTGTGCTGGTTAGTAGGGACTGGCTAATAGGGCCCTAAATATAGTTTTCCCAATCAACTTATTTTTCACATTCAGTAGTTGGGAAAATTATAAGGAAAAAAAAAAGAAAACCATAAACAACTCAACAAAATTGGTTGTGCGTCCGAAATGGGTGTTTGGTTTTTTCCAACATCTAGGAGTATTGGCAAACCCCACAAAGGCTGAAATATAGTCTTTTGGTTCATAAGGGGTCCAACAAACTCAGTTAAACTTGGTTTGACTCGAGCCTGAATTCCAATTTAGGCTAAGCTGACCTTATGTCATTTGGTCTAATATGAGCACCCAACTCACTGACATTGCCAATGACACATATGGCTAGTAATGCTTATTGTCTTGCATGTGTGGTGTAGGTAGGTGGCCATGTAGCCTTGTGTGGGGTTGGCCTTGCCTTGGTAGGCCTTATAGAATCATGCCCCATCTAATAATTTTGATTTTTTTGAGTATTATCAACAATATTAATTAACATTTACGGTTAAATTTTAATTCAAATTTTTTTTTGCATATTAGCTACCTTTATGAATTTGCAATCATATGAGATTACAAGCCCTATAAACAAATGTACTTGATAAAGATATAAAAAATTATGCTTGATGTTATAGTCATACTATTGGCTGAAATTTTTTTGTATTGAAGTATGCTAGTGCGACGTGGAATAATTCAAACACTTCACTAAACCCTAAGCACTGAGTCAAACAAAAAGACTAGATTTTGGTCATACAGTAAGCCTCCGAATATAGATCTGGTGATTTAGAAGAGGATTCATTCATCAATTGGTACTTGATAAAGAGGATTCATTGTTTTATATATTGTTTAGAATATGTGAAAACTATTGGCTTACTATTTCTAAAATCGTGTTAAGTCTTGATCCTATGTTTCTTATAATTTACGTGTTTTCTTATTGATTCTATTAGCTTACCCCGAATTGATAAACAAATGATGAGAATATCACATAGTAGCAGTTCTAGTTAGAGACGAATTAGAGATTAGATGGAGTTTATTCATAATATGAGACTTTGATATTTTTTTCAGTTATTTCAGTTTAGAGACATGATATTATTTCAGTTTAATTGAAAGGGATGTAATAAATAATGAATTTTTGGTAGTTGGATTTATTATTGATTTTTAGTTAATTCATTTTAGTTTATGTTAGACTATTGATTTATTTGGATTGGGATGTCAGACTATGATTTATGGATTATCTTTCAAGATTATGGAATATGGTTTTTATATACAGGCCAAACTTGTGGGTATGTGATGAATGGTTTGTGATTGACCAATTATTTCACTACGTATTAATGTAAGAGAATGAAAAAGGTGAACAAAAATATTTCATAAGAGATTTATATGTTGATCATTAAAAGTGTTAATATCATGTGTCAAAATTCATGGCACTGTTGGTATGGGTTTTAGGGCGTGACAAAGTTGGTATCACAGCCCTAGGTTAATGTGTGCTTCAAAAATTAGAATTGAAGTTAAAGTTGGAAAATGGGTTCCGATATAGAGTTGGTATCAGAGCCACATGTTTGAGATTCTATAGGCAAATATGATTTTGAAGAAATTGGTGTTAAAAGTTGAAAATGAGCTTTAATACAGAGTTGGTATCAGAGCTCCAAGTTTGAGGTTCTATAGGCTTATCTAATGTAGTTCTAAGTTTAGATTTAGAAGACAAACACTTAAGGTCTAAAAACAATCAAAACTAAAAAACATAGGAGAAGAACATCAAGACACCAGAATGAGATCTTAGAAATATTTTGGAACTTGAGATGATATGATATGATCTGGCTTTGATAAAGTTTGATATATTTAAGGATGATTTGATTATTTTTTAGAAGTCTGACATTAAGTTCTTTTGATTTTTTTAGGAAAAGATGTCACCTTGTAGGTTTACCATTTCTACTAATTAGACTGAAGTCGAGAACCATAATAGAGCATTTAGAGCTATTAGGGTGTTAGTTGATGTAGTGCAGTGCCATGTAACTACTAGAGACAGAATGTTGACTATGGAAACAATGTATTAAAGCAATTCATGAGGCTGGGGCCATCTGAGTTTAAGGGCTCATCGGATTCATTGGAAGCGAAAGCATGGTAGATACAGTTAGAGAAAGTATTTGATGTGATAGGTTGCACTGACGTTTAGAATGCCTTTTTTGCAATCTTCATGCTTAAGGGAGAAGCTGAACACTGGTGGATAACTAATAGAGAGACTTTACCACTAGAGGAAGGAAAAATACTCACTTAGGGCGTTTTCTTAGGGCTTTCCATAATTATTACTTTCCATGTAGTGTTTGGGATGTGAAGGAGATGGATTTTATGGAACTCATTCAAGGAAACAAGACAGTATTGCAGTATAAGGCCAAGTTCATGAAATTGGCTAGGTTTGCTCTCCACATCTTTAGTAATGATGAGAGAAAGGTTATGAAATTTTAGAGATGATTGTGTCCTGGTATTTGGGACCATATTGGAGCTATGCGATTGAGTACTTTTATTGATATGGTTGAGACTGCTATGGTCATAGAGAGAGAAGGTAAGAAGCTGCAACAAATTTAAGATCAGGGAAAGAAGCGTCATACTCAGGATGGATTCAGAAAGGCTAATGATAATGATAAGACTTTTAAGAAGGCAGTGATTGAGATCAGGACCCAACAAAATAGGGTTGCTTTCCCTTGCTATGGAAAGATGAATGTAGGTGTTTGTCATCTTGAGATAGGTGCTTGATTCATATGTGGGAAGATAGGTCATCTGATTAGAGACTACCTAGTGATGAAGAATGACTAGGCAGCCAAGCCTACTGATGGGAAGCTATCACGACTGGAAATCCATACCCAAAAGGATACGAATTTTAGAGACACAATACATTCATTCATTCAATCTTGAGATCATCACATTCATTGCATATATATATTTTTTCTTTTATTTATTTATTTACTTTACCTTCATCATACCCTTTTTAACACCTTGGTTAAATAAGTGCATTTTCACAAGGCAATGCATATTCACTCATACGCAGTGGAAACATATAGGTCTATACATATTCAACCTCAAGTAAAAGTTTATGTTGATCTTCCATTAATGATATAAATCAGAATCTAAAAATCCATTCCATTTAGTCATCACTAGAAATTTAGAACATTAATCTCAACAATCTAACAATAATATAAAAATTCATCTACTTATTACAATTCCTTAAAATAAACTGAAATGACAACAGTCTATAAATCAATAGTCTACCTCAAATAAAACTAATCACTCCAAAGGTCTAAGTCACCTATAGCCTCGTCCATAAGCCTGTTTAATTAATAATCCACATGTCTTTCCTCTCCCTCATTATCTGTGGTGTTAATTTGAGTGAGTTTGATAACTCAGTAGAAAAAGTGTAATTCTATATAGAAGTGTGCTCAAGACTTGCATGATACAATTTAAAACAATAAAATCATAGTAGAATGGAGATAAGACAATATAGATGTAAAACTATCTTTACACTACTATTTTTCAATTCTAGTTTACTTTAACATATGTTGTAAAACTACCTTTAAACATGTAGTATTCTTTACAAATATTTTCTAACCTTTCTTTAATAATTTCATATCAAATAAGATAACAATTCAATGACAATGTCTATACATGTAAACAAAACTATAACAATGACAATACAATACGATACATTCAAATCTCATGCATTGATGAGCCAATGACAATACAATACGATACGATATCAATGTCACCATTTTATCTTTGATGATAAGAGCTACATGATTCACCAATTTTATCTCTGGTGAAAAGAACCACTTGATAACCGTTTATAATCCCCGGTGAAAGAGCCATTCACACCATAAGCCAGGTGTGCTAAGCATCATCAATGTTTTCCCTTTGATGATGAAGGGTGGCTTCAACCATACAATATGGATAAAAAATATTATCTTTACATTACTATTTTTTTAATTCTACTTTATTTTAACATAAATTGTAAAATTACTTTTGAACATATAGCATTTTCATAAATCTTTCATACTTTTTCTTTAATAATTCTATATCATTTAACATTTAACACTATGAAAAAGATAAGATAATAGTACAATGACAATGTCTATACTTATAAACAATACTATAACAATGACAATATGATATGATATAATACAATCAAATCTCATGCATGAATGAAAAATACAATCTTTAAATTACTATTTTTTAATTCAACTTTACCATAACATATGTTGTAACATTACTTTTAAACATGTACCACTCTTTACAATCTTGCTTATCTTTTCTTTAACAATTCTATATGAATAAACATTTAATATTATAAGAAAAATACGATAGCAATACAATGAAAATGCCTATACATATAAACAATACTTTAAAAATGGCAATATGATACGATACATTCAAATCTCATGCAAGGATGAGCCAATGACAATGCAATACAATACGATGTCAATGTCACCATTTTATCTCCGATGAAAAGAGCCACATGATTCACCTATTTTATCTCCGGTGCAAGAGGCATGTGATTCACCAATTTTATTTTCGATGAAAAGAGCCACTTGATTCACCAATTTTGTCTCCGGTGAGAAGAGCCACATGATTCACCAATTTTATCTCCGATTAAAAGAGCCACTTGATTCACCAATTTTATCTCTAGTAAGAAGAGCCACATGATAACCATTTATAATCCTCGGTAAAAGGGTCATTCACACCATACACATGCATTACTTTAATTCTTTATCAATTTTAATTAATACAATCACTTCGTTACATTCTATACTATAATAGTGTAGTCTCCAACATATTCAATACAATACAATACTAATCCAAAACCAATGGAGTTTGCTTGACTATCTAAGCACTTTCTATGAAACTTTTTACAGAAATTCTATAACAGTCCATACAATACATTAACAGTAATCTCTATTACAATTCTCATGTCAATACAATAGCTTTTCAATATCTATAACCTTATAACAATGAAACTTTATCAATACTTTCAATACTAATAGTATTTTCTTAAAAACTATCTTATACATATAAATTTTAGTATGCCTTGATCAATATGATAGCCTATACCTTATGAGATTTCAAAATCATTCATATACTTATAGAAAACAATTACTTTTTTTTTTTTTGTAAAAATTCAATCTTTACATTCTTAAGAAGTTATTTAATGCTTCTTAACATGTTCACTTAGAAACTCATTCAAAACTTGTGTAAAACATGTAAAAAAACTCTCAAAAACGAGATCAATATCTTTAGATAACTAAGAACCTAAATAGAAACGATAGATTACACAATGTCTTAAATTTTTGTTGAATCACAACTTTATTTCTAACTTAGCTCTTCAAAAATCCCCAAAAATCCTTTAAACCCTAGCATTTTTCTTGTTTTTCCTTCTCTCCCTTTTCCTCTCCCCCTTTTTGGTGTAAAATGAGGGTATTAGGGTTCCCTTATTGTATTCATAGGGTTTTTGGTTAAATTAGGGAAGCAAAAAATTGAGTTTTCCCCAAAAAATAGTAACTTGTGCCATTTGAATTGGTCCTGGATTGATCCAACACACTTTTGTACCGTTTTCTAATATAAAAGAGGTCTTGGTTCAATCCTAGATTAATCCAAATGGATAGGTTTTTCTTAGTTGTTTTCCCTTCGTACTAAAATGCATATAACTCTTTCTAGAAAACTTGGAATCGATCTCCATTTGTTGTGTTGAAAACTAGACTTTAAGACCTTTCCAACAAGTTATATATAATTCTCTAATTCACTTGGGATTGGTGTTAGTGGTCCTGAGAAGTTATCCTAAATCTATGGGCCTATCAACACTGACTCCTTGTGGGAGAATTGTCATAACTTCTCCTAGGAGGCTTGTAATGGCACACCGTTTAATGGGTTGAAAAGTAGACTCCTAGATATTTCTATTGGTATATGATTTGTACTCGAATTTACTCGAGATTAGTGTCAGTGGTCCCATGAAGTCACCTTAAATAGGTAATCAAGATAACTCTCAATCTTGACAAGTTCAAGACCCAACTAGAGTCTTACACTTCTAACTTGGTTCAATAGGGTCCTAAACTACTCTAAGGTATGTATAAACATGTGAAGTGGAAAATTTACCCTGAAGTGTATTAAATTATATTTTTACCCTTTTAGTGTAATGCGGGGTATTACTGAAGCTGAGAGTAAAGATTCAAAGGCATGTCTATGCAGTTATTGAGAAGGATGTGGAGGTGTCCTATATTAGTGAATGGATAAAAAATGCTCATCTTAATGAATGCTAACTGCTGCTCCTTGTCAGGCAGCGGACACATTAGCATCAAAAAGTGAATATGCGCCTCCAAAAAAGTGAAAATTACTTTTCAACGCTGATGTGTCTGCCCTGGACAAGGAGCAGTGATGAGCGTTTGTTAAGAGAAGCGTTCATAAACCTATCTCCCTATATTATGGTGATAGGTATTATTCATTTATTTTCCCATGATGTTGAGTGTTTGTTGATCTTAGATTCACACACTGATTTATGTCTACTAGACTTGTGGCATACATTGATGCTACACTAGAATCATTAGAGTATGATCTACTTATACTAACTCCACTTGGTTAGACTATGATTGTTGAGCATGTATACAAGTCATGTGTAGTTAAGATTGAGGAAATAGAGCTTTTAGCGGATTTGATTTTATTGGACCTATAAGACTTTTATGTCATCTTAGGCATAGATTAGTTAGCCACTCATGATGCTAAGGTGGATTGTTATATTAAGGAAGTGACCATTAGTATTCTCAATCAATCTGAGGTTATATTTAAGAAAATATAGAGTTTCCCTAAGATTATTTCTACTGTGCGAGTAGAAAGATTATTACAAAAAGGTGAGCTAGGGTACCTAGCTTATATTATAGATGCCTAGAAGGATGGAGTGTAGATTGGAGACATATCTATTGTTAGAGATTTCATCGATGTGTTTTTTGATGATCTTCATGAATTAGCTCCAGACAGGGAGATTGAGTTTGCAATTGAGTTAGTAGAAGGAATTAAGCCTATTTTATGGCACCATATTGTATGGTGCCTGTTGAATTTAAAGAGCTTAAGGTGCAGTTGAAGGATTTTATTGATAAAGGTTTTGTCCGCCTTAGTGTTTCACCATGGGGTGCACTTATTTTGTTTGTTAAGAAGAAGGATGAAACCATAAGGCTTTGTATTGATTATGGATAGTTGAACAAGGTGAAAGTGAAGAAAAAGTATCCATTGCCAAGGATTGATGATCTTTTTGATCAGTTACAGGGTGCCAAGTGTTAGAAGATTATCCTTTATGATCACAAAAAAAATTTTCGTTTGCATTAAAAAAGACTCATATCATTATATGATTTCCCATTTTCATCATATGAATCTTTGAGATGTAAAAATTAAAGAAGGTTAGAGTTACCTCAATCAATTAATCGGATATAAGAATCTAAACTAACCCAGTCTGCAAAGTCTCCACACCTACTCCAGAGTTCTCTGCACCTCTCCCACTCTCAGAAATGTTACAGGAGGAGTTCTGAACATGGGTAACCCTATTTATAGGGTTCATGAGAGGTCAAATAAATCCTAGGGGGTGTGGGATCCTTATGGGATTCTTAACCCTACGTTTATGGGGCCTACCATCCTTAATTTTGTCAAAACTACAATAAGGAATATAACTGTTTATTAATTACATATAGGCACCTCATTAATTGCAACAATCCCTGTGACATGTTGCAACTGAACTCCCAAGAATAAGAATATAACATTGAGGCCTTACCTCACAATCTTTTCATAAAAACATCCTTCCACTGTACAATATCCCTTAATGACCCTCAAGACAATAAACTAGTCACTGTCAAACTCTTTCGGTCATTAACATATTATCTCTAGGATGTTAATAAATCAATTGGAGATTAAAAACATTTCTTAGTAATTTTTTTTCAAAATATATATTTACTTATTTAATATAATTTTGAAAACAATTTGACAAACACTTTATCAAAAACATTGGATCTAGATTTTCATGTCCAATCAATACATGGTGATCCTAGACTGAATATATATTTTCCTATTAAAAGGGCAGTGGATTCCTTGTTAGGCATTTATGTTATCTTAAGCATCAAGTCAAATATCCAAATTATCCATGATATAGCCACCACTTTGGCATCACTGGTCGGTAGCTCAAAATAATCAACTTGAATAACTTGGAGAGTCACAAATTCCTCAAGTCAAAGGATAGGTCTATAAGTTATGAACATCATTTACTTTGATAATGAGGTTTTACTAAATGTGTTCATTATGGATCCCTTTAATGCATTTGAATTATGCATCTATATGTAAGTCGAGAGTCTCACTCTAGTGATTGAGATTACATCACTGCATCATATGAAAAATCTACATGTATCAGCCTTTTAAGTGATGTGCCCAGCATCACCCACAGTTGTAAGGTTTCAGACCTATAAGAACTAGATTATCACATCTCTCTACAAATAATCCATGTATCTGACATCCTATTATGTTACTTGAGGACCATCTATCTCATCTCATGAGATCAAACAATTACCCATAAATAAAACTATACACATGTGATGATGGAATAAAGCATTTTATTATAACTGTCAAAGAAATAAATGCTATAAAAAGTATAGATGATGGCTTTGTCAAGACACCTATTCTAACAATCTCCCACTTGTCCACATAACCAGTCATGAACTAGTCTAACACCCATATGGTCTATATGAACATGAAACACTATCTAAGATAATGTCTTTATCATAAGATCTATAAGATTGTCTTAGGAAGAAACTTTGACCACATCAATATAACCTCTCTGAACTATGTCAGGAATCAAATGGTATTTTTTTTCTATATGCTTAAATCTTTTATGACATCTAGGCTCTCTTGTATTTGTAATTGCAACACTGTTATCACAATAAAGCACAATAGGTGATTGTATCCAATGTACCATGCTTAGTTCTAATATAAACTTTCATAGCTAAACACCCTCCTTTGTGTCCTTAGAAGCTGCAGCATATTCTACCTTTTTAGTGGAGTCTGGCAGTACAGTGTTGTTTCATACTTCTCCAACTAATAGCTCCTCCTCCCATGACATATACATATCTAGACGTTGATATTCTTTCATATTTATCTGCTTAGAAATCTGAATCTGTATAACCAAAGACTAATAGATGTTGACTTCCATAAACCAAAACATTATCTTTAGTCCTTCCCACATACTTTAAGGCATGTTTTATCACTACCCAGTGAAGCTCTCCTAGATTGTTTTAAAATCTACTCACTAAACCAATTTCATAACAACTATCTGCCATTGTGCACATCAGAGCATTCATGAGCCTACCCACTACAAATGCATAAGGATATCTCTCCTTATGCTTCTTCTCTTCAAGAATTTTTAGAGATTGATCCTTAAAGAGAACTAATATGTGCCTTATAGGTTAAAACCCTTTCTTTGAATCTTGCATGCAAAACTTTACCATAATTTTGTTTATGTAATTGGTCTGAGATAATTCTATCATCTTGTTCTTTCTATCCATATGGAGTTTGATTCGCAAGATGTAAGAAGCTTCACCATAATCTTTCAAGAAAAATTATTTGATAACCAAACCTTTACTATTGACAACATTCTAATATTATTCCTAATGAGTAGGATATCATCAACATAAAGAACCTAGAACACAATTGCACTTTCATTCACTTTCTTGTATACACATGGTTCTTCGGGATTTTGTTCAAAACTACATGATTTAATTGCTTGATCAAAATGAATATTTCAACTTCTAGATGCTTGTTTGGGGCCATAAATTGATCTTTAAAGCTTGCATACTTTTTTTTATTGGCCAGGATATACAAAACCCTTTGCTTGTAACATAAAAATCTTTTCATCAAGTATTCCATTTCAAAATGCTATTTTGATATCCATTTGCTAAGTCTCATAATCATAATGTGCAATTATAGATAATATAATCCTAATTGATTTATGCGTGGCTACTGGCAAAAAAAGTTTATTCATAATCTATTCCCTTTACTTGATCATAACCTTTTACCACTAGCCTTGCTTTAAAGGTTTCCACTTTCCCATTGGCACCTTTCTTACTCTTATAAATCCACTTACAACCAACAAGCTTTATACCTTGAAGTGGATCTACAAGAGTCTAGAAACCATTAGAATACATGGATTCCATTTCTGATTTCATAGCCTCAATCTAGTATCTAAAGTCAATATCTGACATTGCTTCTTCATAAGTAGTAGGATCTAAAATCTAACTCATCAATAATCACAGTGAATACTTCACCCATGTAAGTGAATAATTTAAGAGGTCTTGAATTTCTCCTAATACGTCGAAGAGTTGGTGTATTAAAAGGTTGTATGGGTATCATGGAATTGTCTTTTGAAACATTAGGCTCAATTAGACTTTTTGATATTTCATCAAATGTTATTCGACCTTTTCTCATATGGTTAAGGATATATTCATCCTCAATAAATGTCATATTTCTACTTATAAAAACTATTTGATCTTTAACATCATACTAGTAATAACCCTTTATTTCCGTTGGATACCCCACAAAATGGCACAAGATGGTTTTGGTTTCCAACTTGTTGGCATTCATCTTATGCACATGTGCAGGACAACCCCACTCATGTAAATGTTGTAGACTAGGTTTCTACCCATTCTACATCTTAAAAGACATAAGAGAAACTAATTTTGTTGGAACCCTATTTAAATTATAAATTACCATTTTTAGTGCATATCCCCAAAATGAAATAGGAAACTCTAAAAAACTCATTAAGGATCTAACCATATATAATAGGGTTTGGTTCCTTCTTTTCGCAACACCATTTTGTTGTAGAGTACCAGGGGGAGATAATTAAGCAACTATTCCATTCTGCTTAAGATAATTTTGGAATTCATTAGAGAGGAATTCTCTTCCCCTATCGGTTTAGAGTATTTTGTTATATTTATCTAATTGTTTCTTAACCTCAATCTTGAACTCTTTAAAGTTTTTAAAGGACTTAGAGTTATGACGTAATAGGTAAATATACCTAAATCTAGAGTAGTCATATTTAAAAGTGATAAAATACTCAAATCCTCCCCTTACTAGTTTACTCATGGAACAACATACACCAGAATAGATTAATTCTAACAACTCAATGGTTCTTGCCGCTTTCTTAAGATAGGGATTTTGGGTCATCTTTCCTTGTAAACAAGATTAATAGATTGGATAAAATTTAATTTTTTAAAAATTCAATGGTCTATCATTAACTAGTTTATTAATCCTATCAACATTTATATGCCTTAATCTTAAATGCCACAAGTAGGTTAAGTTAATTGATGGTCTCTTCCTCTTTTGTGGTATAATACCATACGAACTAGTGGCTTTTGTGCAATTGACTGTCATATTTAATGAAAATAATAAAAACAAATCATTTACTAAAGTTTCAGATGCAATAAAATGATTATTAAAATGAATAACTACTTTAGAATTAAAAAGAACTGAATAACCATCATTCACTAGTCTATAAACTAGAAACTAAGTTCCTCCTAACTGTTGGAACATATAAACAGTCTTTTAAAATTAAAACATTCCCATTATTCAAATCTAAACTATAATCCCCTACAGCCATTGTAGCCACCCTTGCATCTGTCCCTAAATGTAGTTATGAGTCTCCCTCACTCAATCTTTTGGTTTCCCAAAATCCTTGCAATAGATTGCAAACATGAGTTGTGCCACTAGCAGTCTTACCACCATTCATAGGAGCATTCCTATGAACTTTGGGAGGAAATTTTTTTCTTCTTCTGATTATTTCCTTTTGGCTTAAACCAGGAGGTATTCCTTTTCTCAGCAATGAAGGCATTAGACTTTTTAGTTTTGATGAGTTCCTCAGCTCCTTGTCGATTTTTCATCAATTCTGTTAAGGAATGATTCAAATTGTTTATATTATGATTCAATACATATTGATTGAATGATTCTGGTAATGACTTGAGGATCGCATCAACTTGAGATTGGGCATCCCTTTCGCCCCCAAGAATCTTCAATTCCTTTATGAAACCCAACATCATTATGACATGGTCTCTACTCTATTTTCCTCACCAACCATCTCAGTTACATTAACTAAAATGTCTTTGGCTGTAGAAAATTTTTGGTGTTGATGTTGCAAGACATTAGACATAGATGCGAGCATGTAGCACTTAGTCATCTCATTAACTGTACATAATTTTTCATATGCATCCCAATCCTCTTGAGTAGCATTTGCACCAAGAAACTCTAGAGGATTTGTGGTAAGTACATGCTTGTGATTCTTAGCTATGAGCACTATGAGTAGATTTCTTTTCCAATCTATAAAGTTCAGTCCAGTCAGTTAGTTATCTTTCAAGATCTCAGAAAGAGGGTTGAAGGTTCTCATGCTTAATATTTACATAAATAAAAGCATTCATTCATCATCATCCATGCATATTATCCATCTAATAGGGTTTTTAATTTGATGGTACCGACCACTTTTTGTCAATGCTATGGCTCCCTGATATACCATAGGATCGGGATATAAATTAACATATCCAATGATCATCAGAAACCTAATCCTACTAAATGCAACATTTTCCTGTGGGAATAAATTGTGTTTTCCTTAAGTAGGTGGATAATTACTATCAATCAAAACTTCTAGTAAAATATAATTAATTATATTTCTAGAATTTTGATTTCTAATTTTCTTCTAGCCTCTAAAAGTATAATGTCTAAAACCTGTGGGCTGGCATAATACATTTAGTTAATTATAGACCCACCATCTAGACTTAGTGTATGTATTGTGGGACGGTGTATCTTGTGGGCTTACACTTCCACTAATCATACCTAAATCTTATCCTCGAAAATAAATGAAAGTAGATCAACTAAAAATAGATTTGGTCTTATCCTATGGGCTTTAACTAACCTATTTCAACTAAAATCTCCCAATCACTGATAGTGGAAGGCTACGGGAATTATTTCATGAAATAATCTCCATTATCATACTTAATATTTTATTATATGATGGAATTTTTTGGTCAACTTTATTATTCCATCAGTTTACAATCCATTCAAATAATCACATTGTACATGAAATTTAAACAATCATATTACACATTAAATTTAAACAATCACATTGCACGTTAGTTACATGAATACTAATTTGCAACTTCAAAGCATATTAAATTTTAGCTCCCACTACTTTTAATGTCCCCAATCAAATTATAGACCATAGTGCATCCCATACACAGTAGTCTTTTTATAATAAATTATTGTGGATCATAGAATGGATCATTTAGCTTAATTATTAAGACTTTTAGAGTTTAGTTTAAGCATTGACTTTCTGTTAGTTTAGGATAGTTAAATCTGGTCAAAGTCAGTCAAATTAGTCAACTTCTAGTTAACCTAGTCTAACTAGTAAACCCTCAATCAAATCTAGTCAAACTAGTCAGCCTTAGATCAAACTAGTTAAATTTGGTCACAAAGGTCAACCTAGTCAAACTAGTCAACTTTAAGCCAAAACTAATCAACCCTAGGTCAAACCAATCAATCTAGTCAACCCTAGGTCAGACTAGTCAACCATAGGTCAAACTAGTCAACCCTAGGTCAAACCAGTCAAATCTGGTCTAACTAGTCAACCCTATGTCAAACCAGTCAAATATGGTCTAACTAGTCAACCATAGGTTGAACTAGTCAAATATGGTCAAGCCAATCTAGTTCCGGACTTTTAAAAAACACTTGGCACAAGGCCATGGTCTAGGTTGGGCTTGGGCTGGCATGGGCCATGGTTCCTTATGTTGCATAGGCGGCTTGGCTTAGGAGTGGGGCATAACATGGCATGCAGGCGGGTGGCAGGCACAACATGGTACGTGAGCGGGTAACAAGCACGATGGGCACATCATGGTAGGTGGGTAAGCGTGTAGGCATCACAGGAGCAGCATCGTAGGCAGGCAGGCACACGGGTGATGCGGCATGCTAGGTGAGCATGCGCATGATGCAGCATGGCATGCAGGGCATGCACGTAACACGACAAGGTGCGTGGCATGTGGGTGCACACGTGCTATGAGCGCGACATGTGTAGGAAGCCAGCTTGCATGTGTTTTGACAAGATGCCTCAATGGGAAATTTTTTCATTTTTGATCCTAAATTTTTTTAACATTAAGTTTTTATATTTAGGAATATTTTTGAGCAAACATAATTTAAAAATTAATTTAAATTAGTTTTATCAAGTATCCTTTATAGTTGCAAACATATGTATCCATGTTAAATTAGGACTTTGCCTTAATCCCATTAGTCTCCTAATTGATAACAAACTTATGCATGATAGTTATGAGCTTCACATTATCCTCAACCCTCCCAAAATGGGGTTCCAAGTTGGACTAAGAGTGTACTTCAATATTGGACTCAAATTCTAAGTGGTTGTCATCCACTTTCCTCTCAAACTTGGACTCTGTTTTAAGGTTTTGAGGTGATAATGACCCAGCATCTTAGAGGTGCTCAAAAACCATGTAAAATAATAATAAAACATATAAATAACTAATGGAAACACATTGGATTTGATCCCCCATGAAAACCAAGCTAGCTTCTTCTCCCGATTGTGTCTAGACCACTCCCGAAACTTTGTTTCTGCTTCATCTCATTGCCATTGTATTGTGCTCCATTGATTTTTTCTCTCTCTAGGTTTTAGAAGCATTCTAAACTACTTATTTACATGTTACACTTAAAAATAAGAAACCTCAAGAAACTAGTCTGCCATCCTGGGCTGCTTGAGGGGAATACAACCATTAAAGATAGAGAGGAGAGAGAAAGAGAGGGAGAAGAGCTAATCACGGCCATTCATCCACAAAATATGATATTATTTGAAAAAAAATCATATCTACTCAATCATATGAAGTTAACAAACAAACCACACATGATTCCAATTTAAATTGAGCTCACGACAGTCATTTTATGTACATTGCCTTAAAATTGATCCGGGCATTTATACTCTTTAAATTTTTGGATAAGTGACCCTTATTACTTGGGTTCTAGAACTTGGATCTATCTAGCAATGGTTTCTATCAAGTGTTTAAAGAGTATCATAAATAAAAACAATAAAAAATTAGATTTCAATATTCATATAGGAGGCTCTAATACCACTTGTTAGAAGATTATCAATTGTGAACACAAAAAAAAAATAAAAATTGCATTAAAAAACTTATATCATTATATGATTTTCCATTATCACCATATGAATCTCTAAGATCTAATTATTAAAGAAGGTTAGAGTTACCTCAATCAATCAATCGGACACAAGAATCCAATCTGCCCCGGTCTCCAAAGTATCTACACTTGCTCCAGAGTTCTCTACACCTCTCTCACTCTCAAAAATGTTATAGAAGGAGTTCTAAACATGGGTAACCCTAGTTATAGGGTTCATGAGAGGTCAAATAAACCCTAAGGGGTGTGGGATCCTTATGGGATTCTTAACCCTAGGCTTATGGGGCCCACCATCCTTAATTGTGTCAAAACTACAATAAGGAACATAACTATTTATTAATTACATGTAGGCACCCCATTAACTACAACAATCCATGTGACATGTTTCAACTAAACTCCCAACAATAAGAATATAACATTGAGGCCCTTCCTTACAAACGTTTAAAAGAAACATCATTCTATTGTACAAAATCCCTTAATGACACTCAGGATAATAAACTAGTCACTATCAAACCCTTTTGGTCATTACTATATTATCTCTAGGATGTTAATGGATCAATTGGAAATTAAAAAAAATTCTTAATACATTCTTTTAAAAAATATATATATATATATTTATTGAATATAATTTTGGAAAAAAATTTGACAAACAATTCATAAAAAACACTGGATCCAAATTTTCATGTCTAATCAATGCATGTTGATCTTAGACTAAATTTTTCTCCCTATTAAAAGTGTAGTGGATTCCTTGTTGGGCATTTATGCTCTCTCAAGAAAACAACAACAACAACAACAAACAGCCTTATCCCAACTATTTGGGGTCGGCTACACGAATCCTGTTCCGCCATTCCGC
>JAOXJP010265390.1:0-20632 GCA_025762735.1 Platanus orientalis
TTACTCATAAAATAGAAGAACAGAACCTGAAATCCTTCAGCCTGCAGGAATGCCAATCTCTGATCTGAATCTCCAGTTGCCAATTGAGGTATCTGTCGATCACTCCTTAGAGCAATGAAGGAACTTAAGACTGATGCTGCCGCAAGTTAAAACCCAAGAGGACTTCACTCTATGGCAATGGCAAGGGATAAAACAGGCAGGGCAAGGGTCTAGGATGGAGAAATCCAAACAAAACCAAGGTTGAGAGATGGGAATATAATGGGATGTGCATAGGCTGTTCAAGAAGCAATCAAGATAGTTTGTTGATGGATTTTGATGACTAAAGAAGGCTGGAAATTGCAGGGACAGCAAGAGGATTGACGGGGAAGAAGATAATAAGAAGAAGGAAGAGTTAAGAAAGAAGAATAATAAAATACCTGTGGGAAAGGCCCTGTCCAGGTTCAAGCTTTGGCAGAACTTGAAAGAAACGCAGCAGAAATCGTGCAGCTCCTAAAAAGAAGAATTTATTACTCAATGTCATCTAAAATAATTGTAGCTGGTGGGTTCTTTATATAGCCCACGATTACATCAAATCCCTATTCTAATATGACTTGTAAAAATTAAAGATAACACCCAATAAAACTCTAATTCCTAGTCCTAAATTCCTAATTACACAAGGACACGAGGACTCCAAATCAAAAGTAATTGCAACTTAAGACTCCTAATTACACTCTAAAACATAAACAAAATAAAATAAACACAACTACTTTACTCGATCCAAAGGGCTGGTCTGGATCTCCTCGTCCTATGATAAATCCACAAGGCTCCAGCTTGTGAACTGATGTCCTCATCACTTATGCTACCAAAATAACTTACCCTGGTGGGGCAATTCTGTCTTGCTTGCCTCTACTCCATTTCTAGTCACAATGGGAGGCCATTTCGGATTGCATTTGTCCATCTTATTGGCTTTTGTTTGGAATTTCAGTTTCGGCTGAGTTATTAGAGATTTTGAAATTGGGGCAGCGACCTCTCTTGTTGAGTATCTTAAAGAAGTTTTCATTTCTCAAACCGAGCAAGTTAATCGTATTTAGACTTTGAATTGCGACATGCTTTAGAGGAGGAAAGCTGTTATTTGCTTCTTCATGTGTGTTTTGCCTGGAAGATTGGGAATCTGCGAACCACCTCTATCTCCATCTTATGCTAGATGTATTTGGTGATATTTTTAGGAACTCTTCAATTAGAGCTTGGTTTTTCTACGTGATATAATGAGTTTCTTAGGGTGTTGGCATTTTGCTCATTTCGGGAAAAAGGGGAAAAAGATTGTGGAGACTCCGCTTGTTTGTGGCATGTGAAGAATTTGGGAAGAAAGAAAAAAAAGACTCTTTAAATATCATTTCCAGGTTCAGTATTGATTTAATTTCTATCAAAATAGCACATTGAGCAGTAATTTTTGACTCGTTTAGGGACTTCATCTTAGAATCCATTTTATGTGACTGGTCTACTGTTGTAGATTCTGCCCCTTATTCGCTACCCTAGACTATCAGGTCCTGTGCCCCTTTGGATAACACCATCAAGCTATTGGTCTTCCACATTAATATTAAACTACCCTTAAAAACAACTATACTTGTAGCCTCTTTGATGCAACAACATTAGATTATGTGGAGAAAGCTTACCATTTATGGAAGCCTAAGCCAAGGGCTTGTCAAGCCAAAAAGAAATCAAGTAAATGTCCATGGTAGAAAATTGTTTTAGGGTTTTAATTCCAAGTTTTTAGGCATGTAATAAGGCTCTTTGGCAGCCATAGAGTAGGGTATTTTAATTATTAATGTTTAGAGAGGTAAATTGGGTAGTTTATGTTATTTTTATTTAGCCAAACATAGGCTTATTTAGCGCTGGTCGTGTGACTAAGTAAATGGGGTATTTTAGGGAGTTTGTGTCCAAATTTTTAAAAAGGGTTTATAACCCTATTATGTCACGATTTCTATTGAGAATGAAGGGAATAGAGATTTTTTGCAAAAAGCCCACGCGTGGAGCTCTTCGTCTTCTTCTTCTTCCCTTCGTTTTCTCCAAGGTAATCACTCTTCTTTTCTTCCATCTTCTTCCTTTTTCTTCTTCTTCCATTTATTCTCTCCACTCTCTTTACTTCTTCTCTTTTCATTATTTTACAACCATAAGAATTTTCTGCACAACACCAAACCTCCCCCTTTTCTTTTTATCACCAATCCCTAATTCATTCATCTTTGATCAATGCCTTTTACCAACCCTCTTACATTCTTGGGTGATCCATTTTGTGCCCTTTACCATCCTTAAAACCTAGGCTGTACTGTTACCAGGCGGCACACAGTATCTCAGTCAAGTTCGGGAATTTTTTTTAATCATCTGAAACAAGGTTGTGGCACGGCTCTTGTAATTTTTGAGAGGTTATTGGGTCACCTATAAGAGGTAATAACAGTGTTTTGATATCTTAATCGTGGCTAAAGTAGTGTTCAATTTTCCGAGTTTCTTTGCTGAATTCTCCATTAAAGCACTTTGCATAAATAATTGTTTTCTAGTTTACATAGCTAGAGACATCCAAATTCTGTGAAGTTTGGAGAAGAGTATCCCTAAAGTCTATTCGGAATATTTCCAAATGCTCGAAAAATTTTGACGCGTTAGAAGGGTAACTGGAAAATTACTAAATTGCCACTGGGTAAAATTTTTAAAATTTTATTTGTTGGAGTTATTATTTGTTATTTGGACTCTACAACAATTGTTTTGCATATATTTCATATTGGGTTCCACATCACTCTTTCATGTTTCTTTAAAGTTATGTTTCCTCATGCATTGTTGAGGGAGACTACTAGCAGTAGTTGGGCTGTTAGAGGTTGGCACTGAATGTATGCTCATTCAATATAGAGGTAGCAAACTGTGGACTTACCAACATTCCTTATCTACCAGGCAGTAAGGTTTGGATATTGCCCTACTGTGATGCCTACTACACAGTAGTGCTTATAGGCTGCCACCAGAGAGCAAATAGGTGTAAGAGTGCTTGAAAGTGTTTAACAGGGATATGGAATTGGTCCCCGGTGAATTTCCCTGTCAATCTACAAGTTATTTCATTTGAAAGGTGGTTTGTAATCTGAAATAAAATTTTTCTTGACTTTCAATCTTACTTTGCCTTCTTCTAATAACCTAGCTTTTTGAGGATGGTGTTTGGGAATTAAGGGGCTCTCTGGTCTGGTGTGAAGAGGGTGTGATGTGGGAGCATACCATGTCAAGAAGAAGAAGCTAGAGGATCATGGATAGTCCTCTTTATCAAGTCTAGTAGAGTAGTTTATTTTTCTTGTTATTTTAAAAGCATTAGTTAGTAGTAATTTTGTAATAAGGCCAATAGTGTCATGGTTAGTTTAGTTTTTTTAGGTTTTTAGTTGTAATCCCGTTTTTCTCTTTGGACCCAATTTTTCTATGGCCAAAACTTGACTTTTTGGTTTGATTTTGGTGTTTTTAGATGAGTTATTTAGTTACCTTTCTAATAAGACAAAGATTGTGCAAATCTGAGGTGATTTGGGAAAATTATGACCAAATTACTAAGGGTGGTCATTAAAAACATGAATAGTGTTTTTTAGTAAGTCTTAAGTTTGTGTATTTTTTATTTTTAGAAAACTTGGCTAGCAAATTTAGGATTTTAGGAAGTTTTGTGGAGAATATTTTAGGAGATTATTTGAGATCTTGTGGGACCCAATAACTTGGCCAACAAGCCAAATATTGTGCCAATCAAGATTCTTTTTTTCTTTAGAAGTCTTTTTTATTTGACAAGTTTATTTTGTTAGAAGATCTAGAACCTAGGATTTTATTTTATTTTCCATGTAATGCCTATTTAAAGGCCACATGAGATCAATGAAAAATAGTTAATGCTGATTATTTGAAAAGAAGACACGTGTGTTGAAATGGGTGTGGTATCCCAAGTTTTCTCTCAACTCTTCACATGAGGTGAGTATTCTACTCTCTATCTCTTCTCTTCTTTTCTCTTATCTTCTATCTTTTTTGCCTACTTTTCTTGTGGACTGTTGTTCTTCATCAGAGGGAGGACTCAAATTTGATTTAGGATATTGCCAAGTATTTTAAAGAATCATCAAATTAATAACGGAAGCAAGAACACACTTTAATCCACCAAGAATTAATCTTTAAATCACACAAGTAGCCAAAAATTTTAAAATTTTAAGAATAGAATGAAGGAAAAGAAGCTAGAAGAGTTTAGAATAAAAAAGGGGAAGAAAATAGAAAGAAAGAACTCTAAAAGGACAATTTTGGAATTTCTTAATAGAACCCGAAATTACCAAAATACACTTGTTCATGCATTAGAATTTTATGAAACTTTCCAAATAGTTTCTAACATACACAAGGGTCTTCAGTTTAAAATTTCATGCAATTCTTAGTTGATTTGATTTGTTAAATTATATAAAACTCAGTCTAGCATGTACTTTAATGAACTCTAAACTAGTAAAGGGAATCTTTTATTCTAGAATGGTAAGGAAGAAGAGGAGTTAAAGGGGAAGAGGAGTAAAGAAGAGAGCAAAAAAAGAAAAAAAAAAGTAGAAAGATAAAGATAAATACCTTTGGAGTAAGCCCTACCCCATGACCCAAGTAGTCCCTACAAAGATGTCAAGCCAAGGCATAAGACTTTAAGAAGAAGGAGAAGCACCACTTGTAGGAGCAAAAACAACAAAAAACTTTTATTAATTTCCATCATACCAATACAAAAACGTGAAGCCCTATATATGAGCTTACAAACTCAAGAAAATAGCAAGAAACCAACTTAAAAACACTTAAACTACTAGCTTACTTGCTATCTAAGACTTTCTTAAATTCAAAACTACTAAAACCTTTATTTTCTAAAAACAAAAACTGCTAAAATCAAGTCCTTCTAGAGGATTTTGACTGGCACTGTAAAAGGACCCCACATTGACTTGTTGACTCTCTAAAATTATTAAAATACCATTGACAACAATGCCTTATTACTAAAATACCCAAATTCAAAAACTAAAATGATATCTATGTCCTAAACTCTATTAACTCATAAAACATTAAATAAATCAGTAAAAGAACTCTCAAAAGATTCCAATAATAAACCAAAAGACTCCATGATGTGTCCTAAAGATATTCCTCCATGTGTCTCCATGCATGGATCCCACCAAGCCACGTGTGGGTCCCACCTGGCTCCAATGTCCGCATCATGTTCTCACGAGGAGGGGACCATAGCCTATAGATTGTCTCTATAATAGCTGAATCTTCCAACTCATACCAAACCCTTAAGGTGGAATTGATGGAGATGCCCAATTGTTCGTTTCACTTTTCCGGTTTCTTTCTAGTTTGATATGTCAGAATTGTATGATATCAAAAGTGGCTTTAATCCATTGTATTGCAACCTAAAATTACATTTGGAAGATTTTCAGGAACTAGGATAAGACTGGAGAATGTCAGTTGTCCATGGTGGCCCTGCGATGCATTCAGACCTGTAGTAGGAATTTTTGGTTAAATATTTGGAGGAGATTGTCAAAAGAACTGAGGTCCTGTTTCTTGCTATAGAACTTTGAATCCCATACATGAACCGGATGTGCTGTAGAATTAATTCATGTGAAATTAACATGATAATCTCCTTTTGTGAGATTTTTCTTTTTACTTTAAAATTTCTATAGGGATTTTTTTCATGGAAATTATGGTCAATCTCCAATGCAGGTTTAGGCATGGTTTGGCTCAGAATCTCACTGGTAGTTGTATTTGATTTATAGCCACATTCAAGAGTTATTAGCTGCAGAGTGGTATCGGTTGGGAGTGAGGAGCCACTTGAATCAATGCATCTTAAATAGACATAACATAAAAATGAAGCCATTGTATTCATTAATGAAATTTCTTTTGAGACTCATATTCTGTTAGATTTTTCTTTCATGTTTTCTGGTGGATCATCTTTTCATTCACTGTCTGTTTATTAGATTTGAATTTTCTTTCTTATTTGGCTCAATGCCTTCTGGTCTTTTCCTTCGTCCTTCAAGTTGGTTAATTTACTGTTAACATGGTATGAGAGTCAAGTTAGGTCGCGAGTTCGAATCCGGTGGAAGTATTTTCCCGGATGTAGTAGTGTGCACATGTGTATGCGTTGGGTGGCTCATGCTTAGCTCATATGTGTTCCCATGAGAGAGTGGTGTTCCTCCTAGGGGGTGTTGAAGTAATATTAACTTGTGTATCTCATAACACCTTAAGGTTTTGAGAGAGTTGTTAATTTACTGTCAACACTTCAGGGACCTTATCTCAGGGTGGTGTCTTAGGGAGTTGGATGGTATACCTAAGTTCATTTGGTCTTATTTTCCTAGTGTCATTTGTTGGGGGTATTTGGATTTCGATATCTGAAACGTATAAGCTTTTTGATTGGATTTCGATATCCAGGTACTTCGATGTGGAGGTTTGGGATCAGTTTTCTAGTGAGTCTAAGTGTGGCCTTTGTTGTCTGGGTCATGTTGTTTCCTTTTGTTCTTCTCCTTTTATTTTGCACCTTCTCGGTGCTTCTTGTTGTTGTTGTTGCTCCCTTTCCTTTTGGTTATTTAATAAATGATTATCATTCCAAAAAAATAAAGGATTTTTCTTTTAAAAACAATTTTCTATTTGTTCTAGGCTGCAGCCTCAAGGTATTGACTATTTTGCACATGGAACATCTCCTTCTTGTTAGAACTTCCAATATGTCATGCTTTCTTTGTTGACAATGTTCTAAATTCGTTGAATCAGAATTGAATTTGCTATTTAGTCATACACATTGCTTGATTTACATTTTGAAATGCAGTGCAACTGAGATATATTAAGGAATCTGAGGAAATGCGTCGTGCTATGGAGCCCTTGGAACTGATTAAGAGGGTAAGTACAACTGTGTGGCATGATAGATTTAGAGGTCAAAAAATTATGTCTCCAGTCAGTTCGTCTTGCTGAAAGACTAGTGGAGTTGTTCATCAAGCTTAGGGTTTCTAGTGTAATATATGTTACACATTTAAGCAAATCCCCTTTTCCACTAATCATTTATTTAGGTAAGGGAAATTGAAGAGGAAACATATGTGGAACCAGGGGCAGTGCAACCCAAAGTAACTAAGCAGACAGCCGCACTTGATCTTTCAAAAAGGTTGAAGGACTTCCGTACCCTGACTGATGCTAACAGCCATAGAGGTGACTGCCTCAGTCTTCTTAAGTCTTTTATTACTTTAGGTTTTTTTGCCAAGCTACATATCTGCCATGATTATTTTGAAATATGAACAACTATGCACCAAAAACTGTGTGAAAAGATCATTTATACTGGAATGGAAATTGGATTTGGAAGTATACTAGAATGGATTCCTTCATGTCATGAAAAAAAACAACTGTAAAATTGTATAATATAGTTAAATGCATTATGTTAGAACAGGCCTGAAGTGGTCATGTAATAAGCTTGTTTAAAAAATAGTTGCCTCTGAAATGTTAATCCATGCCACTATGCCATGGATTTGAATCAAAAGGTAGTAGCTTAATTTTTTATGATTCAGACTCTTCATGATCAACATGGTTAAATATGGAGTTTAAGAATGATTGCATCATCAAATACACATTCATCTTCATTAACCAGGTGCGTCTACAGTATAACACCATTGAATTATATATTAGTTGTTACAGTTGGATATGGAACTTTAGAATGCCAACATCCTCATGGCATATGCACATTCATCTGTATAAAATATTAAAAACCCATCTGACTGGTGAGAGAAGCTATGAATGACATGTCTAACATATCAAAATTTTAATACCCCTTAGATTATCACTAGTGCATTTGTTTCTGAACAATGGCTTAGCCTGGCAACCACCCAAATCCATCATAGTGCCTTGCCTATGTGTTTTAACCATAGTTACCAGAATGAGAAGCGAAAAGTAGGAAGCAATGCAAAAGCGAGAAGCGAGAAGTGAGGCTCATTAAATCATTGAGAAGCAAGAAGCAAAAAACGATAATAAAATAAATAACTAGAAGTTACAATCAACAATTTCAACTACAATACAATAAAGTGAATAAACTTAAAGAAAGTACTAAGAAACTTAAAAGCTATGTAAGTAACAAAGAATCATGACATATAAATCAATATGGAAACCATTTGTCATTAGTATGGCCAACCATACCTTAGATTTTACTATACATAAGATATTTTATAGATAACTTACATCTTATAGTCAAACTATAGAAGGACTAGTATAAAAAGCATTGGATTTGAATCTTTTTTATTGGATTGGAATAAAATAATAAAAATAATAAATTCAATACTAACTTTTTTCCTACAAAATCATGACTAAATCTCATAGATAACATTTTATTTAATGCTAACAGCATAGGATTTACATGAAATAAAATACAATATTTTTTCTTAGATTACTTCCCAATTGATTTTTCAGACATTTCTACTCAACATTCTAGAGGTTTCCACTCATTTCCCTTAATAGCTTCCACTTGCTTCGCCATGCTTCCTAAATGTGGGAAACACACTTCCCACTGTTTAGGGAAGCGGTATGGAATTAGCTTCCCAAACAAGCTTCCCAGGAACCTAACTACTATGGGAAACAAGGATAGAGGATGTGTCAACCCATGCCACTCTGTATGGATATGGGTGGGGAATTGATAAGAGTCCTAAATGTTGCACTGTACTAGTGGACACCACATTGGTTCAACTCCTTCTATCTATGATAATCTTCTAACTCTTCTCACCACACTTAGCATGGTATAGAAGATAGTATTCCTACGCTAATCATCCTTTGTCTTTTGTTCGGTGAGGGCACATAATGCATGGGCTGTCTTTGAAGGGGTCCTGCTGATGTGGGCCCAATAGAACTAGAAGAATAGATCACCTACTTTCAATTCTGGAATTTTCTGGGAAGATATGTGAAATGAACAAAATACCCCTGTGGAGGTATTAGAATTCTCTGCAACTTTGCAGGGTATTAAACATGTTCATAATTGTTCTTCATGCAACATTTAAGGTCATTCGGATGAATAGAAGTATGTAAAGTTATAGAAATATCAGTCTGCTGTAATATCTTATTTATGAAAGAACCTAAATCAGAATATGGTTTCCATAATGGAAACTTGGTAGAATCTAGGGGATTATTAAGAGGAATTTAGGGGTTTTGAATGTCAATAGGTTAGAGAGAGAAACCCTAAAAAAATAGAGTTATATAGGGGGCGATTTCAAGGATATAGGTCCCAGAAAATTCTGTTTAAGTAATTATAATGGGATCTAATAAGAGAAGTAACAATAGAGTTGTTGCAGAGAAATTAGAAGGAGCTTAAAGCATAACATGAAGAATAATACGAAGGAGAAAATATGATGAAGCAAATGTGTATAGCCCTATTTTTGAAGGGTGCAATTTGGACTCTAGATATTCCAGAAATCTCCACTCGTGTATGATATGTGTTGCAGAATCTGGTGAATTTGATCCACTTAGAGTCTTCACGTGTGGGAGTGTTGTAACAGGGAGAAGTAGAAAGAAGAGGACGGAACAAGGCTGATAGAGAATGGGAGAGAAGAAGAGGGATGACAGATGAGAAGGAAGAAAGAAGTAGTAGTCGATGAAGAGAACAGAGGGAGAGGGACACAGCCCTAGCCGAGGTTCACAAACCCAAAATAAGTTCATTCAAATATTCAATGGTCTTGATGTAACATCACTGGCTTGGATGGATCGTCGGTATCCCTTATGGAGGCCCAAGCACAAAATCAAGAAGCCGTGGAGATGTCACACAAGGGGGGGGGGGACATTTTCTAGTCTTATTTAACACTTAATTTTGTTCTTTAGTGAAAGCTTAAGGTCAATAAAAGGGGGCCCACAATGGGTGGTGGACTGCCTTTCTGCCTAAAGGCTTCTAGTATTTTAACTTTTAGCAAGTTTTAGGTATAGTATTGATAGGTGTGTTTTAGTAGTTTCCATTTTTAGAAATTTTCTAATTTTTATATGATTTAAGGCACCCCACCCCATGTTTATTCATTGAAGATTAAAACAAGTTTTAGGTATAGTATTGATAGGCTGTGGGCTTCTTCCATTCTCTCTCATCTTCCCCATCCACATGGCATCATCTCCTCCCTCTTTTTCTTCTCTTATTCTTCCCTTACCTCACGACATCTTCTTCATTCACCTTTGATTATTCTTTTCTACTATTCCCTAAATCTAGATTATATACATTATTCACCTTTCTGTTTCAAATTATATCAAAGAGTTGGAAATGTGGACTGTGTTGAAGTCTGACCACATGTATGGAGCTCTATACTTCCTTTACAGTCAAATCGCAGGCCATTTTTGGAAGTAATTAGTGTTGTGTTTTCAGCTATTTCCATCTTTTTTATTCCTTAAATAATTCCAGTGCTGTTAATTTTCTGGTTCTGTGGTATTTTGCTGGTGGTTCTATTATCATATCAGATCAGATTTTCTGGGTATATTAAACTTGGAAATTGCAACCCCTTATTCATCTCTTCTTGTTAAATTGTTTTGATGATTTTGTTCCCCAAGTGATACCCTATAAAAGCCCTAAGTTTCCCATGACTTTCCCTTTCTCCTTCCCCTCCAATTAAGCAAGATTCCTTTCAGTTTTCTGTCAACCTCCATTAAAGCACCGTGGAATTTCTGAAATTCTGAAATTTGACCTATCAATTCTTAACAAAATATACTGAAATTTTAACCATATATCTCTTTCATAATACACTATTGATTTGGAAAATTCAGATTTTTCTCACACACGATAGGGGTATTTTGTAATTTCACTTAAAGCAGTAAAATTACAGATTTGCCCCTGGTCCGAAAATTTAATATTTTATTTTTCTGGGATACTTTTCTGCTATTTGAAACTGTTCCCCATTTTATTCCACATCAGATCTCCTACGACATGTCGTGGGCTCCTTAGATAGACTTTAAAAACATAAACCTTAGCAATTACCCAAAAATAGAAACTTCTAAATACCTAGGAAACTTACTAACTAAACTTTCCTAAAACTAAACTACTAAAACCATCTAGGAAAGGGGTTGTCAACCAGCCTCGTTTGAGGGCCCCACTCATGTGAATTGAGGACCACATCAAGACAAAATAGACTAGCTGTCGACTTACCCTATAATTACCTATTCTACCATCAGCTCTTAGTCTTATTACGAAATTATCCCTAAAAGGTCATTACCCAGTGTTGGTCTCGTAACTATGAGGTGCTGGGAAGGTTGGACCAGAAACAAACTTAACCAAAATATCCCTATAACCAAAATAAATAGGAAAACTTGTGGCACTAATGGCCTTATTACAATCATATCTTAAACTCTAAAACCTCTTGGCCGACCAACGTTAACCTTGAGCCTCTCTTTGTGTTTGGGCTTCCAAATTGGGTATTTCTTGTTCATCCAAGTGAGTGCTACTGCATCAATTCCCCCCCTTAGAAAAACTCAATTTTGTTGAGTTTGGGGGTGGACCAATGATGCGGACAATATTAGTGGGCTCATGTATGTACCCCCACATAAGAGGGCATGGTTTAAATTTACATGTTATGTGTGGTCAATTCAAATTTTGCAAGGGGTGAGTAATTTTGTGATAAAGCCAATAGTGTCATGGTTAGTTTTTTTTTGGTTTTTAGTTGTAATCCTGTTTTTAACCTTGTACCCAATTTTTCTATGGTCAAAATTTGACTTTTTGGCTTGATTTTGGTAGTTATTAGATAGGTTATTCAGTTACCTTTCTAATGAGACTAAGATTGAGCAAATCCGAGGTGATTTGGGAATGTTATGACCAAATTACCAAGGGAGTGTCAATAAAAACTGGAATAATGTTGTTAGAAAGTCTTAAATTTGATTAGTTTTAAATTTTAGGAAAATAAGTTTTTTGTTTTAGAAATCTTGGTTAGAAAGTTCAGGATTTTAGGAAGTTCTTAATTTTAGCAAGTTTCTAATTGTTTAAGGTTGTAAGGCTATTTAAAGACAACTACTTTCCCATAATTTGATGATGAAAAATAAACAAGTTTTTGAAGATTTGGGTGTTCCCAAGGTGTGGCTGTAGCCATGTTCTCCCCTCCAAGGGTTGATGCCATCTCTAAGACTCCGCTCTTCTCTCCATGTGGGTTGTAGTAGCTCCTTAGTGCACTTGTGAGTATCCACTTCACCACTCCACTCTTAGTTTCTTATTCTTCTCTTTTATCTTTCCCTTTCTTTTTCTTCTTCTTCTTCCTCTTGAAACCTTCGTAAAAAAACCTTTACTTTTTATGAAATTATTTGATTTAACCCATCAAATCTTACTTATATTTTATGAAATTTTAACTTTAGAACCTTGGAACATGTCAGAAATGGCCATAAATATTTTAGAATTTTTTGATGCATCAGAGGGGCATTTTGGTAATTATTGGATTTTTGTCCAAAATTACAAAAATACCCTTTTTGGGTCTTTTTCCTCCTTTCCTTCTTCTTTTCATTCTATGTTCTTCTAAACTCTATTTATGTGATTCTATTATCTATTTTCTCTTATTTCGAGGCTACTTGAAGTGCTAATTTCAATTATCGATTTATTTGCTTTTGCATCCTTTATTTTAATTTATTTGAGGGCCTTGGAATTATTTTATAACAATTTTGGGTATCTTCCCATCGTATTATATTAACCAAGAATTCCATCTCCACTGTAAGGCACACACTTGAGAAGGAAGGACCTAGTTGTTTTCTTGACTCTTGAACTTAAATGCAGGAAAATCTTGGGTAGACACCATCTTTATCGCACAATTGTTATACTTGAACAAATATGTATTGGTGTACCAACAATGTTGATCTCTCTTGTCGGATAGTCATGGCCATCTTAAGAGAATATGACACTCCTTTAGTGGAAGCACAACACACTGTACTTAATCAATGAACCCACCAATAATCTTTCATGCACCTTCAAGTGGTGTTGTTGAACCATGCCACTTTGTAAGGATTTGGACGTGGTTCAGTCTTCAGCCCCAATTTTGTTATGGCATCTTCAAACACTACATTGGTGCAACTATCTCTATCAATAACCATAGAATACAACTGACATTTGCAACGAACTCGAGATTGGAATATATTGTTCTGGTGCCAATCTTCTTCTTTATTTGCTTCCTGAGTAGTTATGAGGGGATGTGGTACATAGATAGGCTGATCATCCTCAAGCTCACTAGAATCTCCCGCGCTTGCTCCACTTCTAGAATAATTGATTGTTGCGGAATATTGACTTCTTCCTCCAGGTGCTGCCTGCTAGAAAGACCCATCATATGGTTTGGGAAATGTGCTGAAAGATGTCCATAGCCACAGTAATTTTAGCACTGAGCACTTTTACACTTTGATGCTAACCTTCCATGTTCCTAGATTAGGGAGGATTATAACTATGAACAAGCCTAGAAGAAGCGGATTTTATGCCACTAGCTTGTGGCTTGCTAGCTATCTTTCCAATGGAATACCCACTATTAGGTGCCTCACTTCTCGGAACACTCTCATTGAGGGATCATTTGTATGGTACTCTCTTCAAATTCTCCTCTTTCTGATAGGCTATCTGGATGGTGTAGTCCATGGTAGGTAAATGATTATAATTCAGATCGGCATATATTTGGGGCTGCAATCCTTGCCATACATAGCCACCAGCATCTCGTCATTCCACTTAAACTCGTATGATTGTGGAATGACGAGATGATTGTGGGAACCTGCCATGCATAAGTGAGGTTAATAATAGAGACAACATGAGTAAAGTTTAGCAGCAAATAAGGGAGCTGTGAAGGTATACTTTAGTTCAGAACAAAAATCAAACAATGAGAGGGCATAAGGATTTGTCAGGTTCTGTTATGGGAATGAACTACAAGGTATTTATGGGTGATAACAGCAGGTATTCAGATTGCCAATTTACTACAGAACTTCCCACAATCAGTCCCTCATATCTCACATAAGGTAGAAGATTTTGGAAGCAAGTGGGTTGGATTTGGCAGATGGAACTAAAAGGGAAATCCAGTATAGCGACTGCCACGAGAATTGATTAATGAGTTTTGGAGTTTATGGACTGAATACAAGGGAAACAGAGCAGGTGGTCTAACCACAGGGTATATGATGAGGACATCAGGTCCAAGTAGGGTGGTACATGCCATGTGCATCAGAGGAGGAGGAAGAAGAACACTCCATTCTTATGGTTTGAGTAAGGTGTCTTTTGATCCAAAGTCATTTTTTTGGGGTTTCTTTATATTTTATGTATTTAGGGATTTTAGGAAGGTTAATGGTGGCAATTTCATAGATTTTGGGTTATTATATGTGTTTTTATTAGGGATTTTGTGTTTCACGTAATTAGGGGGGTACTTTGGAAATAATTGGGGGAAATGGTATTTCTAGTATTTTAATGTAATAAAGGGGCAAAATAGTTGAAAGATGATTTTAGGTTGTAACCCTAGGACGTGTGGGTTATAAATTTAATCCCATACACCCAAAACAAATCAATGAATGAAATGAAAAAAGAGTTTTTTGTCTCTTTTTGGGCACTCTTCAACGTGAAGGTTTTTCTTCTACTTTGGAGTTTTCTCTCAAAACCCTGGACAGGGACCCTGGTTTGCCAAGTTCAACACCATAGGTGTAGGCCTATCTCTTCTATCTTAAGGGTTACCAAGATTTCCCATCTCTTTCGTTTTTCTAATTTTTTTTATTATTTTTCTTGTGAAATTTTTTGTTTTTTAACTCTACTTCCGCTCGAAGATTTCATTACCGACGATTCGTTACTTGCAGTTTTCAAGATCTATCAGTTGCATCACGTTCCTGACTCGGAGACGGACCAGAAGGTACCAGCCCCCAATGTTTTTCGGTCGCTGGAAAGCCAGAATCTTGTCGGAAAGTCTGTCCGGGAGGAATACCTAAAGAGCCACAAAATCAGTGATTTTTCTTGAATTTTCTGGGGTTATTTGCAAGTTTTGGTGGTATATTCCAATAAGAATCATCGAAAGGGGTTTGTTTATGAGATTTAGAAGTGTTTGGAAGAGTTTTGAAACAGCGGCAACAATTTTTGTGGTTTCTTACTCTTATGGCAGGGACATCTTGACGATAAGAGGGCTTTTTTCTTTAAACCCAAACTCTGGTTCAACCAGAGCAGTGAACCAGACTAGGTGATAGGTAACCCAAAAAATAAAAATAAAAATCTTTATTTTCTTTCCTTTGAATAGTAATTGGTTAACATCATGCTCCCAATCCCTTAGTCATCTTGTTTGTTTTCTTTTATCCCCTATATCTTTAATTTGCTAACATTCAAAAAATAAAAAAACCAAAACCCTTTCCTTCTGTTCTTTCTTTCTTGATAAATCCTTTACTTTACATTAAGTGATTCGTAATCTTTCGTTGAAATATTAAGACATATTTAATTAGGATTATTTTAATTTAAATTTTGCTTGTTCTTTAACTCTAATTATGTTCCTAATCTTTACAAATCTTATATGAAATTTGCGTCATTGTGAGTGAATATGAATCTTGTTTATTATGTTTATTTATAATTGGTTATGCATCCCTAATCTCCTATTGCACACACTCACAAACCTACATGCATGCTATATCAGTATAACAACAAGGGAAAGTGTTTTGGAATGGGTGAAAACAAGAGGAAGGAAATTAAGATGGAAGAAATCAATAAAAGAAAGGAACAATAGTGCAACCATATGGTTTAAAACTGGATTTTCTTAGCATGGAATCAAGAGAAGAATGTAAAGTATGGGAAAAGTTTGATTACTGGTATGGGTATCAAGAAAGTTTCAAGAAGCACTTTATTGGATAATTCTTGATCAGTTTCCAAGTTCTTGAATGTAGGAAACCAGTAGAATAAGAAGAAGAAGAAGAAGAACCTAGGTTCAAGTATCAGGTATCAAGCTTGAATGTTGCTTCCGTGAAGAAGAGAGTTCTTCAAAACTTAAAAGCTTTATTTCATATCATGTGTTGACCAAGAGAGAGACCCTTTCTTATAACCACGATCAAATAGGTTTTTTTTTTTCTTTTCTCTTGGAGTATAAAATTAGAAACTAAGAAATAAAAAATAAAGAGGGAAAAACATCCTCCCCTAAAGGGTTGATCGACCAAGCCTTTTTAAAAGGCTTTTGTGACACTTCCCACCTATACCCTATGTAAAAAATCAGAATACCTATTATGTCCCAAACTCAACTAAACTGAAAAAAATGTATAAATTGACTAAAAATGCTATAAAAACCAGAAAAACTAGAATAAAAACAACTAATAAGATCTCGTCACATGGCCCTCATGCTAACATATGTGGCCTCAAAGTCAAGGGAAAGTGGGCCCCACATGCCTCAAAGTAAGAAATTACTCCAATAAGTCCTAAATTTGTTCCAAATCGAAACAAACTTCCCTTCTTTTTATGTACCCCTTGTAAACTTTCATAGTCTTCACATGTGGACCCTACTAATCCCATGTGTGGGTCCCACCTTGTCTCCCATGTCCTCATCAAGCCCCCTTGTTTGAAAAAACTTGACATCGAGTTTTGGAAAGGAAGATGATCAGCATGCTTGGAAAACTCGCACTAACTAACCACAATCCATATCCTCCATCTATCAAATTGTGATGTAAACCTGTCCTCTTGCAAGTGTCTAATGTAAGAAAGACCTTAGAGTAGGTAACTGTTTTCTGACAAGCAACCGATAATGAAAACATCTCATAATACTCATCCTATTGAATAGATACTGGCGCAGCAAGCTCAGGAACCATCACAAAGTGAGGAGCTAGCATAGCAGTGGAGATGGTTTGAATCTCTCTCTTAATTGGAACTAGAACATCATCAAATGGCTGATCACAAACTGGGACAACAAGATGACACTCCACTAATCACCACTAGCTCATCAAGCTAAACTTCACTAGTTGCATTAATCATCTCATTATTAGTCCGATTAGAATCTTGCACAACAAGAACATCATTTTCATCTTTAGACTGGTCTTCCACAATAATATCTATAGCTCTGGCCTTGTCTTCAATTTCATGAACCTCAACCTTAGGCTTTTCTGTCTTACCTTGCATCCCTTCTGCATGTACTTTAACTTTAGGCTTGAAGTCAACCACTTTTGCATTTAGAAGAAAAACTTTCTGCCTTTCTTGTAATATCATCAGACTCTTTTTGATCTAACGAGTCTGAAATGAATGGTTCTATATCAAATGCCCTGACTTGGAATTGATAACATTCTCCATTATTACAAATCTGAAGAGTATCATATGTCTTATTAAAATTATCTATCCTCTCATTCAACCATGTCCTTCCTAGAATCATTGGATGATTCGTTGAAAGACTTTTGTCAAAGAAACACTTGGCACCACGAATAAACTCTCCGAGTTCAAACTAAACAATAAAGTGGTCATCTCTATAAAAACAGGATGATCTAGCCTATCAGTGTATGGATAATCTTGTAGCTAAACTAGGAGATGTGTAGTTGTCCTCATACTGATCACTAAGTATGACCTTGATAAATTGTCCATGTGGGAAAATAAAAGGGTGTTCAACTGTAAATCCCATCAACTTAACATTAGCTCAGAATTTTTTATGACAATTAGTAGCAATGGGCTACTTAAAACCAGCGAAGTGGACTGAAAAATCCAATAAATATACCCAAATAATCCTCTCGAATTGCGTAAGGGCTGAGTAATAGAAAGTATATGTGATTGAAAGTGATATCTAAAAAGCAAGGGAATTGTAGCCAATACCAATTATGTAGATGGGCTGAATCAGCAACCTGTGGCCTATCTTGGGTAGCAACTTGGCTTGGTATAGTGAACAGCAAGCACTCGGGTACTTCTTTTAATGGATAAACACACCAAAGTCCAATTTTGTTGGACTGTCAGATGGCTGTCCAGGTATACAAAAATAAATTTCTCCTGTCCATTCAATGGCACACTCGATGTGGTGTATTCATGGGCTGTTGGAAGTACTCAGTCTCATCCATAGATGTGATATCACTTCTTCGAACAGAATTGATTCTTTGATCCACCAATCATGTGTGTTAAGCAATCTAGTTACATTCTCCATGAATAAAATGAAGAACTCCCATCGTTGGTACTATCCAAAACCAGAGAAGTAACAATCTTTACTCCCACCAAATAATTCAGAAAATTTCCAGACTTTGTAATGACTAGAAAATGCTTCCCCGATGCATCAGCCCAATTAACATGGCCTTAGACACCCTCAAAACAAAATCAGAACAGAAGTATCAATTGCCTTTTATACCAGATACTTCCAGTTCACTTTCAAGGTCCAGAAAACCCTGTAGTCCTCTTGTAGCCGTATTGATATGATGATTAAAGTGGGAATTGATATCAGTAAACAAGTGTCTTGGCTCCCAATCAAATTACCATCACCAGTAATACTTAAAGCTACCCAATATTATACTACAGTTGTGCCCACCATAGATCAACACACACCATAACAAAAGCCTTCTACAACAGTATGGTGAAGGGCTGCAGTCCTATGCATATAGTCCAAGGAACCCAGCCAAGTAGAAACTAGTTGGAACCTGGCTCTGATACCAAATTTGATGTAGTACAACCCATAAAGATACCAATAAAACACTCAAGCAGTTGAAGTTAGAAGTACTAGGATGTTCCAAGCTGTCGAGTGTGATTAAAGGGTTCCAAATATGAACAAATCTGTGGAAATATCAAGGGTTGAATAGGTTCAGAATCTAGAGAACAGCAAGACTATAATGGTAATGTAGGATTGAAACAGAGAGTCAAAATAACAAGGAATTAAGGGATTAGTTATGTCTGAACATGGGTTAATACAGGATCTGAAGTTGGGCAGAACACAAAAATATTAACGCCATGTTTTAGGACTGTAATGATGCTGTAACCGGGTAGGTCTTTGGGTTAAACAGTGCAGAAGGGTTCAGGGATAATTTAATAGGCTGCATGAGTGAGGTTGTTAATAATTGAGAACAGGAATAAAGTTCAGCAGCAAATAAGGGAGCTGTGAAGGTATACTTTAGTTCAAAACAAATATCAAACCGTGAGAGGGCATAAGGATTTGTCAGGTTCTGTTCTGGGAATGAACTACAGGGTATTTATGGGTGATAGCCACAGGTATCAAGCTTGAATGCTGCTGCCGTGAAGAAGAGAGTTCTTCAAAATTTAAAAATTTTATTTCATATCACCAAGAGAGAGAGGCCCTCTCTTATAACCATGATCAAATAGGGTTTTTTCTCTCTTGCAGTACAAAATTAGAAACTAAGAAATAAAAGTGAAAGAGGGAAAAATGTCCTCTCCTAAAGGGTTTGTTGACCAGGGTTTTTTAAGAGGCTTTTGTGACACTTCCCACCTGTACCTTATCTAGAAAATCAGAATACCCATTATGTCCCAAATTCTACTAAACAGAAAAAAGTTTCTATAAATTGACTAAAATGCTATAAAAACCAGAAAAACTGAAATAAAAGCTACTAAGAAGATCTCACCACATGGCCCGCATGCTAGCATACATATGTGGTCCCACAATTAAGAGAAAGTGGGCCCCACATGCTTCAAGTAAGAAATTGCTCCTACAAGTCCCAAATTTGTTCCAAATTGAAACAAACTCCCCCCCCCTTTTATGTACCCTCTTGTAAACTTTCATAGTCTTCACATGTGGATCTTACTAATCCCATGTGTGGGTCCCACCTTGTCTCCCATGTCCTCATCAATGAATCAACATAAAAAACTATGCAAGAACCTTAGGACCTCACACCCTTGCGAATAGCAATGGGAATATTAGATTCATTAAGTAAAGAAACCGAAGGAGAGAGAATTGAAGGTGGAGCAATACCTGAAATAGGAGAAAGATCCAAAGAGGCCTCTTGACTAAGAGCTTGAGAATGTCGCTTATCCTTTTCTTGTTGCTTTCATTTTCTTGAGTACACCTTCAACTCTTTCTTCCTATTGTCACCAACATCATTAGGGACACCAACACCACCACAATCAAAAAAGTGTGAAGGAACAGGAATAGGCTGGGGAGGCCCAGAAGACATCTCTTCTCCACCAATATTCTCCCCCTGAAGAGAAGTCTTCTGGGAAGAAAAAAAAAGGAATATCCTTAAAAAATGTGATATCCTTAGACACAAGATACCCTTCTAGTGCCAGGATGGTAACATTTATATCCATTTTGTGTTGCAACATAACCAAGAAAGATGCACTTGAGTGCTTTAGGTTCTAATTTATTACAATCAGATTTGGGGATATGAACAAAGTAGATACAACCAAAGGTCTTAGGAGGAAGAGGAAACTGAGCTGAAGAAGGTGAAAGAGGTTAAGGGGAAGTTTTATACTGAAGAACCCGAGAGGGCTTGTGGTTCATTAAGAAAACCGTAGTCTGTAAAGCCTCAGATCAGAAAGTCTTTGGAACATGCATGGTAAACATAAGTGTCCTAGTGATTTCAAGCAAGTGACGATTTTTTCTTTCAACTACACCATTTTGCTCATGTGTGCCAGGGCATGTAGTCTTGTGAATAATACCAGATTCATCAAAAAAAGAAGAAAGACCACCAGAGAGATACTCTCTCCCATTATTTAAAAGAAAGATATGAATTTTGGCATCAAATTGTGTGGAGACCATATGAATAAATGACTTAACAACAGAGAAGACATTACCTTACCCTTCTACACTTATGATGGCAC